>JAMZAV010015659.1:0-12143 GCA_024449915.1 Sweltsa coloradensis | reverse complement strand
TTTATGTCCCCCTTTCCCCCCAAAAACTCGGAAATAATTTGTCACTTCATGGGTCTGGTCTCTCCACACATCCCTACGCTAGACGGCTCAATTAGCCTATTAACGTTGCAAGCCCTCAAACCAACAATAACGTTTTAGTGACTAGTTTCATCCACCATAATTAACTATTGACAGACAATTGTGTTAGGGACACGAGACTGTTTCACATTCACAATTGTATGTACGGTTGTGAACAAAAAAATAAAATAATAATAATAATATTAATAATAATAATAATAATCATAATAATAATAATAAAAAAATAATATAATAATAATAATAAAATAATAATAATAAAATAATAATAATAATAATTAACGTATTATTTTTAATGTAAAGACATAATACAGGTATTCATTAAAATTTCGTAATGCTTATCTGCCTATTATGTTTGTTCAAAGACATTAAATGCCACAGATAATTGGTCATTGGCAGGGAAAAAAAAACAATACAATATAAAAATGAAAATAAATAGGCTTCCTACGAAAATTGCAATTAACAAATTGTACAGTTCCCTGGGCTGATGGGAAGCTATTAACAAAGTTCAATTAAAGGTGCCGTTTATTTTGTAACTGACAAAACATAATTGCAGGGAAACCAGGTGTGGGCCAAGTGTGGAGAGTAGAGTACCCACCAGTGTAACTAGGGAAACGCCAAAGTCGTTGTTAGACGAGTGAGTGAGCCATGTATTGAGTACCGGAACTTTCCTTTTCTTCCCCCTACCTTAGGCCTCCCTACCTTTTCATAGGCTACAGTGGAGCATTATGGCTAAACTATGACCTAAACTTAAATCCCCTTTTTTATTTATACGAATATTATAATCAAACTTAAATGCAAATGTTCCCGTGTACTCAACACATGACTCTCTCACTCGTCTAACAACGACTTTTTGGCGTTTCCCTAGTAGAGTTGGCTAAAGCGCCCTTATAGCCGAAATGTGGGAGGACGTGGGTTCAATAGTCGGGAAAGATTTTGTAATTTCTGGATTGTATTTTTTTAATTTTAACATGTTTTGAAATGTATATAACGCAGTGTAGTTTCCCTCATCTGTGACAATACTATGGAAAACATAGCCAGTTTCGAAATACGTGAAAAAAATTGCAAGGTTTACTCAATCTACGAGCGGAATTTGGGGGTACCTTGACGGGCCAACATTCGATTAACCTTGGACACGGCATTTCACAGCCAGGTAAAATAACAAACAAAAAATATTTTTTCAAAATGAAAACCATTGTCGTTAAATAATCCCTATACATTTCAAAGTATTTTTTAGTTTTTTTTTTCTTGCCGGTTTAAAAACGCAACAGATTGTTGCTCATTTTGTTAGCAGTTTCAGTTACCTGGTCAGGATGTCTGTTAAAAATTTCAGCTCAGTCATTTGGTCGTTCGGCCGTATGGGGGCCGGACAGCAGGAACATTTAACATTTAACATTTAACAGAATTAATCACGACCAAGGCCCGATCGAGTAGCGTTGTAGACTACGTTCGCTGCGCTCACTCGTCTAATTAATTACAAATAAATAAATAATTTCTGTAGTGTTTTAACATTGCAGAATAGTATAAGAAACATAGCCAGTACGAGAAACGAGCTAAGATTGCAAGGTTTACTCAATCTCCGTGCGGAGTTTTGGGTAATCTTGAGCGTGCAAGTTTCGATGCATCTTGGCCAGTGCCGCGCACCTCTTGACATTCCAAAAATTATAATTCTTCCCGAAAAAACATTGTTGTTAAAATAGAACCTACACATTTAAGCCCATTTATCAATTTATTATTTACTACCTAAGGTCTCCCTAGCCTATCATAGACTAAAGTGGTGCATTATTACCTACAGTTGACGTGCCCTTATACCAACTCAACTTAAAACCCTATTAATCTATACCGATATAACTATCAAACTTCAATGCAAATGTTGCCGTGTACTCAACACATGACTCGCTCACTCGTCTAACAACGACTTTGGCGTTTCCCTAGTCGAGTTGGCTAAAGTCATCGTGTCGTTAAATAATTCCCATACATTTCAAACGAATTTTTCAGTTTTTTATTTCTTGCAGGTTTAAATCGTAACAGATTGTGCTCATTTTGTTAGCAGTTCTCAGTTACCTGGTCACTGATGTCTGTTAAAATTTCAGCTCGGTCTATTTGGCCGTTCGGCCGTATGAGCCTGGACAGACAGACAGACATTTAACATTTAACATTTAACAGAATTAATCACGACCAAGGACCGATCGAGTAGCGTTGTAGACTACGTTCGCTGCGCTCACTCGTGTAATGAGTACTACAAGTTACATAGCACTTTTTCAAGTCCAGACATTCAAGTACATTGTTTCGCTGGTCTCATTGTTCAATTTAAAGAAGTTAATACCTTGTGGAACCTGAATAGTGAGAAAAACCTGCTGTTAAAATGTCAGCAAGTGTTGATTGTAAGCTATGAAAACTGTCCTCCACTGTCTACCGACCATACCTACATAACTATTTAAATACATTTATATAATTATAAATTATTTTACTACCCATTGATTCGTATCTGAAAATGTACTACTACCGTAGTCATTACAACATGACAATGTTTTAGTAGTAGTATGATTTATTTATTTAGCTTTCGCTAGGTCGTAACATGTTACAATCATAACATACAATATAAAATACAAATACAAATCATATACCGTAATATACCTATTATACTTCACATAAGTAGAAAACAGAGTCTATACATAATACATAATACATAATAAAACTATTCCAACCATTACAACATAACAATTTCAGTCCCATTGGTACATATGGAAATTCAGATTTTGAAAAATCAATACATTCAGTTCTATATTTATTGAATCTACTTTCTTTGATTCTGTTTGGTAGGCTATTATCAATTTAATTCCATTTATAAAAATTGATTTTTGGTTATCAGTCTTATTTTTAAGTTTAAATGAAATTGATTGGCCTGCCTAGTTTGATGATCGTGAACTTATCATGTGCACCAAGTGCGATTTACCTAACCATCACAATACAATACAATTTTAAATGAGTTAAACAAAGATGACTAAAAAATTCCATAAACATGAATATTATATTTGTTGGTGTTGTATGTGTAGGCTATGTATGTTTGAATGTATGATTGTGTGAGTGAGTGTATAGTCTAAATATAAAATATTGTGTGTGAGGCGCAAGTGACTGAAGACATTATTGAAGTTAATTATCAGCTATTTCTTTTACTTGATTTCAAAATTGATTAATATTAATTATTACTAATGTGTAAATCATCTAAATGAGGCCTATTCAAAGTCAAAAATTGTTAGAAATAATTTGCAATTTTAGTTTGAAGTTTTGAATGAAGTTATTCCTGTCAATTTATTGCTACAAATTAGTAACTTGCGTGTGCCAATATAAATGAAGCTATTATTTATTTTATACATTATTTTATTATTAATAACAATATTCCCCTCCACATTGCTAGAAGTTGTTGGCGACGTTTTTGCCGCGCCCCTTGTTTATGGAGATTTCTTCCAGTGCCGGTGCTAGTTTCCTATCGCTATATTTTTGTGTCAAAACTCAAAACAACAACAAATCAGACCGTTGATCCATCGAGCTTGGTTGAATCAGACATTAAGCGCGAAGTTACCAACATCATGCAGCAGTGCAGCACCATCATGAGTACCATCGCGCACAGGTACTACAAAATGATAAAATGAAACTGATTTTTAAAAGATCGGTGATACGAAGAAGAATTACTCTTATTTTACAAGTCATGTTTGGATTAGAACTTTAAACATGTAGAACATGTAGAAGTACGAATAGTAAAGCTTAGCCGCTACTAGGTTTATGTTAAGTGCGTTATGGTGCAGAGGTTGGCAAAGAAAATGTGGAAAATTTGAAAATATAAACATACCAACAAATGAAGGGAAATGATCTCATTAATTTTTGTATTGTCCTCCTCTGCAATAGTCGGTGGCAGGTTTTTCCTTCTTCGATTCATATTCATATTCATATTTTATTTACCAACTAGACAGGTACATTCCCTCGGTTTCCTCTTCCTTCCATTCCCTTACTTTTCTTCTCTTTTACTTTTTCTTTCCCTTCCAGACTGAGGGTTCTATCGTCTCATTTCCCATTTACTTGACTGGTCTTCCCTTATCCTTGTCGTTAGCTTGTCATGTTCATCAATCTTCTCATCAGAGAGCATGGCCTCAAATTTTCTCTTTTCTCTGGTCAGGATTAACCTTTGGCAGCAGCTTGATTTGCTTTTAAATATTTTTCTCCCCCCCCCCCCCCCCCCCCCGCCGAACAGGCTATATTCCATTTCACCATCGTTCAGGCACAGATAACAGAGTACACTAGTGTACTCTATTATCTGTGGTTCAGGCCTACCTTCGTCAGTTTGCCCATGTTCCCCTCTCATATTTCCACATATTATGGTCACCTCTGGATATTCATAGTTTGCATTCGTCTCCCCACATCCTTCTTGCACTCTAGTCACCCTAAACATTTCACCCAGTCTGTCCATCCTTCTCCCATCCCAATTCCTGAACCTTGCTCGAAACACTTACATAAGACCTTACTAAACTGTCCATTTGTCCATATAAGGATCCCAAATTGCCCCTGCGTAGGTACTCCAAAAAAAGTCCACCTCGCAAACATCAGCTAGTAAGAGGGGAGTATATTACTCCCCGAAACTAGAGGCGAGCTCTGGCAATCGTCGTCGGGGACACCTACCCTTCCCTTGATGACCTCCCCGACGACGATGACAGTTACATAACGAACGATGACAAAGACGATGACGACCGCGACGTGAGAAACCCCCTTCCTCCCCTTACCCGTGGCTGGTTCTGACCAGCATGGACCCTCCTCCCCATATCCCCTAGGCTAGAGTGGTGCATTATGACCCAACGGTTGACGCGTCCTTAATCCAAATAAACCAAAAAAACCTAACACAAGGTTCAAAGTAAGCATGGTAAGCAATTTGTGACCTGTAGCTTCTCTTATTATTAGAGATACACAACGATAAAATAAAAATAATTGCTAATCAAAAAGTTTACTGTATAACATGGAGAGTTACTTAGGAACAGTCGTCATAACCATGTCGGTCTCTAATCGCCAATAAATTTCGGAAACTAGGCTGGGAAGTAGCTGAAGAAGTGAACGGCTTGTCTGCACTTGGAAGTATTCGTCGGATCGACATCATTGCAGTTAATTCAACTACAAGGGAAGGTTTCAGACTTGACCCGACGATACGCTTTGAACGCAGTGGAGATCAAGCTGAACAAGTCAACACTGAAAAACAGGACATATACCGACCAACAATACCATACTTTGCAGACAAATACAATGCAAACCCAATACATGTCATCGGATTGTTTGTTGGTGCAAGGGGGACAATCCCAAAGTTTTTGTTGATTTTTGCAACACTTTTAAGTTAGGCAAAACACTGATACAAGACGTATCGATGGTGGCATTGAAAGGTTCCATTTCCATTCTTAGGAATCACCTTTATGGCCTAAACATGTTATTTTTAATTGTATTATTATTACTCATTTCTTGTATTTGTATTTAAATTTTAAAACGCTTTTTTAATTGTTATTAATCAATGAATGTTATTTTTATTCTGTGTCCTTGTGGCAATTGTATTTGTACAACAGAGTTTTGTTTTGTTAAAAAAATAAAAGTTATCTCTCTATCGATAATGTCATTAAAAGTGATGCAAATTTTTCCAACAGATAGGCATGAATAAGATTGGATGTCTACAACAAATGAAGTCAAAATGTGTTGTCAGAAATGGGTGTGAAATTATTGAGCCTCTTTTGTTTCAAAACTATCAAATTAGGCCTACTGGTATTAATTCATAAACAATCACACAAGAGAATAACGTTGGTACGGCGGTCCGCAGTAGCGCTGTTGATGTGAAAGCTCCCCGTTGATGATGACGCGTTTTGGAGTTTTTAAGAAATAATCAATTCAAAACTAATTTCATTATCAGTTATTGAAAGGATATTCGTTATTGATAATATCAATTCTTGTGTCCATACCTACATTTTATTCTTACTAGTGCTAAGCAGGCGAGCTCGATTTGGAGTTGAACATTTAAAATTACTGTAACACCAAGAAAAACCTGTATATTGTAAAACCTGGAAAATTATTTGTTTCTGATACAGGTGGAACTGAATAAAATTAGTTTATTCATTATTCATTCATCTGTTGTAGTTGATAATTTGCAGCATAGATACTACTAGGAAGCTTCGCAAACGCTTTTTCAGGCGCGTTGTTGGATGAGCGTAATTGTTTAAAAACGAAAAAAAAGCGTAAAATTGCGATTTTCATAAGAAATAATTATTCGAATATGCTAAAATTTCAAGCGAATATATTCATAAAATTAAGGTTCTGTGAAAAAATTATTACAATCGGATAAAGCATGTAGATCTAAAGTCGAAGAGATTTAAAAAAATAAAAAAAAATCGTAAAATTGCCATTATCATGTGAAATAATTTTTTGATTGCGCTCTTAATTTCACACGAATATATTAAATTTATAAAATTAAGGTTCTGTAAAAAAAACATTACAATCAGATAAAGCATGTCGGTGTTATAAATCGAGGAAATTTTAAAAATCGGAAAAAAATCGTAAAATTGCGATTTTCATAAGAAATGATTTTTCGATTCGCTCAAATTGCACACGAATATATAAATTCATAAAATAAGGTTCTGTGAAAAATCAAAACATTCGGATATATCATAAAGGTGTTATAAGTCGAAGAAATTTTGTAAAAATCGAAAAAAAAAAACGTAAAAATGCGATTTTCATAAGAAATAATTTTTCGATTGCGCTCAAAAACGTGGCAGTTCTAAGTTCAGAGATTTCGAAGGTCTCCAGAAAATTTCATCGCAATTGGAGTATCGGTTTAGCCGGAATCGTGCTAACATACAGACAAAAATACAAAAAGAAAGAAAAAAACATTCCGGATTTTTTTTTCTCCAGTGTAGTGAAATGGAATCTTCGCTTCGCTCATCCAAATACAGCCATTTTCTGTAAGCTTTGTTGCATTAGTTTGCAACAAGTTAAGATCATCTTTCCATGTTTAAAAGGCATTTGTTTATGTGAAGAGCAATGCATGTATAAGTAGATGGAGGGGTTCAGAACTTAGACTTGGGGGCTTCAGTTTCTAGCCATTCGGAATAGAAATCTGAGCATAATCCCACTTTGCTTTCATAACAAATATTTATTTTTGTTCCGTTAGGATTTAGGAATTATTGAAACCATTTTTAGAACATGCCATATAATTCCAATTTGTCTAGTAGGGTTTCATGATGAACACAATCAGAGGCCTTGCTTAGATCAGTGTTTCTCAACCTTTTGTTGCACACGGACCACCTTCACAATCTCATAAATCGGATGGACCACCCACCACATTCAAAATTAGGCTCTATAGTTATGGGGGGGGGGGGGGGGGGCGGCATATAATGGAGAGAACAATCAATTTCTTGTTAAAGTAGGCATCGAGAGACTATATCATTAACTGTCGTAGTTATAAAACTAATTGTTTTTGTAGCAGTTTTAACTCAAACTCTCTCGACGTGCCCCCATTGTAAACTATTTTTAAATATTCATATGCCTACCCTTACAAGAAAATTTGAAACTTTATCAGGAGCCTGACTGAGTAGAAGGTGAGAAATTAATTATTAATCATTGTGAGCAGACAGGTGCGGGTTTGTTTTTTATTGAATATAGGGCCTATTATTTTATGCATCTTTTACAAACTTAATGCCTCATGATTTTTGCAGGTTTTGTAGTAAGAATAATTGCAAAAACGTTTGCACCTGCAAACATCATACTTTTGAGGATTTGGAGCCTGCTGTTCCCACGGCAAATGAAAAGTTATTAGACGTATATTCAGGATCGATTTATTTTTAGCACTTTGTTTAGCTTTTCATCAGCAGATTATATATTATAATTTCTTTATTACTGATTACTACGTGCCCCTTCACCTACCTTTAGTGACGATTCTCTTCTCACAACACATGGGAATACAAACGCATTATTTTCTTTGTTAAAAACTGTAATGAATTGATTTCATTAATGTTTTCTTTATTAGAAACAAAATAATATTATCCCACGATATAGTAAATACTGGTACGAGGTATACGTGGTGTGGTTTGGCACAAGGAGGGTTTTCATTTTTCATCTGTGCCATACTTTGTGTGTATCAAACCTATAACAAAGAAGAACTTATGAGCTATGTTAAGTTGACAATGTTTAATGTTACGTTCTGTTTGAAATTTGCAAGTTACGCGCAAAAAGAAAATGAAAACAAAAGGATGTTAAAAATGTATTACATGCATAAAAATGTCATCTGTCCTCTACCACCGCGGACCACCTATAAAAGCTTCGCGGACCACTAGTGGTCCGCGGACCACCGGTTGAGAACCACTGGCTTAGATCACATATAATAGGTATTTCAATGTCCAGTTAAAGTGGCAAGTAAATTTAACTGACACATAACTTGTTTTCACTATGGCAACCACCAATCAGAAGCCTTGATAAATTTTTGGATGAGCGTAGCGAGCGTAGCGAGCGAAGCGAAGATTCCATTTCACTACACTGGAGAAAAAAATCCGGAATGTTTTTTTTTTTTTTTCTTCTTTCTTTCTTTCTTTCTTTCTTTCTTTCTTTCTTTCTTTCTTTCTTTCTGTATTTTTGTCTGTTTGTTAACACGATTCCGGCTAAACCGATACTCCGATTGCGATGAAATTTTATGGAGACCTTCGAAATCTCTGAACTTAGAACTGCCACGTTTTTGAGCGCAATCGGAAAATTATTTCTCATGAAAATCGCCATTTTACGAATTTTTTCAATTTTTAAAATATTTCTTCGACTTATATAACACCTACATGCTTAATTCGATTTTAATGATTTTTTCACAAAACCTTTATTTTATGAATTAAGATATTCGTGTGAAATTTGAGCGCAATCGAAAAATTATTTCTCATGAAAATCGAAATTTTACATGTTTTTTCTTTTTTTTAAACAAGTCTTTGACTTATAACACCTACATGCTTTATCCTATTGTAATGAATTTTTCAAAGAACCTTAATTTTATGAATTAATATATTCTTGTAAAATTTGAGCGCAATCGAATAATTATTTCTTATGTAAATCGCAATTTTACGATTTTTTCCTTTTTTAAAATTACGATTCACAAAATAAAATAAAAAATAAAGCCAATTTTTTATTTTATTTTATTTAATTTTAAAAAAATATTCAACTTTGTAATAATTTTGTCACAGAACAACAGAAAATCCTCATAACACATGGCAGCTCAATGCACCAAATTACGCTCATCCAACAACGCGGCGGGACTTAAGCGTTTTCCTAGTAACTAGACATTGAAATTCTGGACCTAAGAGCATGTTCAAGATTATCGATAACTTCGAGTTACCGGTATGTTTTCTAGCTCACTAGTGCTGTGATTAAAGATTTTTTAAAAATTGGGAATTTGATAGTACGCCTACTGCTTTAAGGAACTCACATTTATCTATTTTAATTTTTTAATTTAAAAACAAATTAATTTACAAAGGAAGACTATCGTTTTTAATATGTTTCGGGCCTTCGGGCTAACGGCAACAATAGTCCTCTAGTCCTGAATGTATATCCTGTATACCACTGAATTTCAAAGAGGCTAATAAATCTACATCTACATCTACTAGCCCGAGAGCATTTTTTTTACTAGCCCGCCATCAAATAGGTCATATCGATATAAAACGATCAAACGTAAATGTTTGGCTCAAACTCTAATGCGCGCACTCAGATGTTGATGATTTTGCTTAACAGTTGGCAATATCATTACCAAATTTTGCATGAATGTATTGATATCCGCGCTCGGTTGTAAAAACTAAGCCTGAATGATCCATTGCGAGACATAAGCCCAAAATGTAAAAAAAATGGTAAATTCAAAACATGGTTTTCAATTCTGGAAATTCCCACCAAACCATTCTATCTTAAGATAAAATTTTTTTAACCTGTGCGTTCTCATTGATTTAAACATTGATATCCAGAATGCAAATTTGCGTCAAAAAATCTGTACACTTTGAATAAAATTCCCGAAGTTGACCAAAATAAAGTAAATTACTATGATTTCACTAAATTTTTATTCAAAATCAATCAATTAATTTAGGAATACGCATATTGGATATCATTCATTTATTCTTTAGTAAGTATTAACGTCAGTGTGAAATTTTATAACGGTGTTATAAACCGTTAACCCGAAACAACAAAACAAAAAAACAGAAAGCTGTGTGCCTAAACTCGTGTCCGTGGAAGCCTCAGTGACTCCTCTTCTAAAATCACAATATTCACAGGGTTTGACGTGTGTGCGCAGTGTGTGCGTTACTAGGGAGTGATCGGAAACAAATTTTTACAATAATATCGATAATATGGGAACAAGTTAGGATATCGGTGCAAAATATTAAGATGTTTTGAATGGCAATTGGGAACCTGGAAAAAGGACTCGCCTGTCGAGCTAGTGAAATGAGATTTTTAGACAGACCAAAATTTCACTAGCCTCAGGCGAGCGTTAGTTTCGACCCTGAATGTATATAATATTATAATATATGCTAGTTTCACACATACTAACCCTTCCCCCATCCTAAGCATTATTTTGCAAATGGGAAAGGATAAAAGTAAAACAAAGGGTTGTTTTGTTTTGGGCATATTTCAGCCAATAAATCAAACAAGATGAGGTGGAACTGAATAAAATTCGTTTATTCATTATTCATTCATAGTGTTGTAGTGATTGATAATTTGAAATTGTTGACGAGCATAGTGGCTTTGCCTCGCCTCGCTTTTCAAACATCTGATTCAACCCTGGTCGCAAAATTTGACTACAGTGTTGAGGGAGAGATAAAAAGTGAGAGGTGCAAAAAACTCATTGCATTTGCTCAGCTTGATAACGTAGAAATTTCATTTTTCCCATATTTGGGGTTGGCTCTGCTTGACATTGCGCTCGCACTGGAGCGATATTCTACAACAGTAGGCCTACCTTTAAAGGACAAAAGGACCTAAACATAAAAAAAAGTATTAAAATAGGCATTTTCAGACAATTTCAGACAAAATAAAGATGAGACAAAAAAAAAGTACTATTGTTGGTATCAGTAACACTTAAAACATGAATGAAAATTATTTTGAGGATTGTATTTACTATGTACTGTATACAAATAGAAAAAAAGCAATGTCAAGAACATTTAAACAAGATTAATGAAATAAGGACTTGAACAACTTATTAAGGCATAGCCTGTACAGACTTGGCTTCTCCTGTGCAAATTTCCCATATCATTAAGCATTCTTAAAGTCATATTCTACACTTACTAATATGTAAGTCTACATTTACATCTATTTAGGTTTAACATATTATGTTAAACCTAAATTTATTTTAGGAATTTAGAAACAAAAAATTAAAGAAATTGGTCAATATTTAAACATGGTACGACCAATATTATGGAAATTGTACAGTGTGTGACGTCACCACTCGTGACGTAGTTGGATGCCTACTGAGCTTCGCTACCGATCGACTCGACTGAATGCGGCCGCTTCACTGCCTGCCCAGTGCCCATTCACTACCATCGGGCATAGGACGGGTCAGTTGAAAAGTGTTTGTTCTAAGTACAGGATGTTAGGATTAGCTCCCTTCTCTCTCTTTGAATGACACACTTATCACTAACTTTAAAAAACAACTAAAACCTAAAAGAAGACAAAATCCACACTCAACTAGGTATGTTTCTTAACTGTAGTCACCGAGCCATCCTTACACTTCACATATCTTGACAAACCTTGTAATGGTATTCACTTATCACATTAATTAAATTAGTACATAAAACACTTGTTGAACTGTCACTGTGCTAGAACAAATCTGCAAATGCACCAACCACAAAGAATGTAAACCCCTTACTAATTCAACACGTATTCTAAAACAGAGTGTCTAGCCTCGCCCGGCCAGCTCGGTCAGCTCAGCAGGCATCCACCAACGTCACATGCCCCAAGGCGCGCTCAAAAAACATTGTAGTGGGTGTGGATCCAAGGTTGTCACAATTGGGATTCTTAACTTTTTTTTAAAAATTTAAAAA
>JAMZAV010015658.1:0-12427 GCA_024449915.1 Sweltsa coloradensis | reverse complement strand
AAATGAAAAAAAAAAACCTAAACCCCAAACATCGGGACGTTTCACTGTTGTTGGTTCGACGTATTTACCAACCTTTTTGCACTAAAATACTCAACCTACAAAACCTTTAACGTCGCTATTTTAAATATAAAGGACTTTCAACGCAAAATAAATTTCTTTTAAAAATAAAAAAATATTTAATTTCTTAATTTTAATTGGATGAGCGTAGCGAGTGAACCCGAAGACTTAAATTTCACTGACCCCCCAAAAAATTTAGTTTGGGGTGTTTTTTTTTTTTTTTTTTTTTTTTTTTTGCTCTCTTCCGGGCAAACGGCATATGCGATCTTGATGAAAATTTGACACGGACCTTCGTTTTCCTGAACTTAGACTTCCCACGTTTTTGGGTACAATCAAAGAATTATTTCTCATAAAATATGTACTTTTACGTTTTTTCGATTTTTAGTGCGATATTTTCGTGACATTTGGGCCGTTTCTGACCAAACGGGTAGAGCTGCAACGTTCATATTTCACATGGACATTAAGGTAATGGTGATGTATTGCTTTCTGAAAAAAAAAGGTTGAAAAGTTAGCTAGAATCTATAGAAATAAAGCTTTTAATATAAGTTTTTTGACTTTTTGTGCGATATTTCGTGCCATTTGGGCCAATTCTGACCAAACGGTGGGGCTACAACGTTCATATTATACATGGACATTAAGGTTATGGTGATGTAGTACCTTTGAAAGAAAAAGTTGAAAAGTTAGCCAGAATCCATAGAAATAAAGCTTGTAATATAATTTTTTTTACGGTAAATAATACCAATTGACAAGAAACAAAAGAAACTTGACAACATTCACCTACAATGCGTAGGCAGCAAAACAAAGCATTTGCAAAAGTAAAGATATCCCACGCAACTAAAAATTTTAAAAAAGCTCATCCATCAACGCGGCGGGACTTTAGCGTTTTCCTAGTTTAAAATAAAATAAAAGGCGGGTTTGAAAGTTTTTTTGTTTCTATAGGAACACCAAAATCGTGATGAATCTATTTCGGATTTTTAATTATTTGGATGAGCGTAGCGAGCGAAGCGAGTGAAGCGAAGACTTCAATTTCACTGTCCCCCCAAAAAATTTAGCTCGGGTGTTTTTTTGTTTGTTTTTTTTTTGTTTGTTTTTCCGTCTGTTTGTTCGCTCTCTACCGGGCAAACGGTATATGCGATCTTGATGAAAATTAGACAGGACCTTCAAAATCTCTGAAATTAGACTTGCCACGTTTTAGGGTACAATCGAAGAAATATTTCTCATGAATATCGTACTTTTACGATTTTTTTCGATTTTTTGTGCGATATTTTCGTGCCATTTGGGCCAATTCTGACCAAACGGGTTAGGCTACAACGTTAATATTACACATGAACATTAAGGTTAGGGTGATGTAGTAATTTTAAAAGAAAAAGTTGAAAAAGTTAGCCAGAATCTATGAAATAAAGCTTTTAATATAAGTTTTTGATTTTTTGTGCGATATTTTCGTGCCGTTTGGGCCAATTCTGACCAAACGGGGGGGCTACAACGTTCATATTATACATGGACATTAAGGTTATGTGATGTAGTACCTTTTGAAAGAAAAAGTTGAAAAAGTTAGCCAGAATCCATAGAATAAAGCTTTTAATATAAGTTTTTTACGGTAAATAATACCATTGACAAGAAAAAAAGAAATTTGGGAACAACTTTCACCTACAATGCGTAGGCAGCAAAACCCAAAGCACTTGCAAAAGAAAAGATATCCCACGCAAACTAAAAAACTTTAAAAGCTCATCCATCAACGCGGCGGGACTTTGGGCGTTTTCCTAGTGTTATTGGATGAGCGTAGCGACCCCGAAGCGAGTGAAGCGAAGACTTCAATTTCACTGCCCCCCAAAAAAAATTTAGCTCGGGTGTTTTTTTTTGTTTGTTTTTTTTGTTGTTTTTTTGTTTGTTTTTCTGTCTTTTTGTTAACTCTCTATCAGGAAAAACGGCATATCCTATCTTGATGAAACTTTGAGGGGACCTTCGAAATCTCTGAACTTAGAGGTGTATTGTTTTTGGTACAATCGAAGAAATATTTCTCATGAATATCGTATTTTTACGTTTTTTTTTTTTCGATTTTTAGGTGCGATATTTTCGTGACTTTTTGGGCCAATTCTGACCAAAACGGGGGGGGTTACAACTTTCATATTATCCCTGGGACATTAAGGTTATGGTGATGTAGTACCTTTTGAAAGAAAAAAATTTTGAAAAAATTTTGCCAGAATCTATAGAAATAAAGCTTTTAATTAAGTTTTTGATTTTTTGTGCTATATTTTCGTGCCATTTGGCCAATTGGCTTGTTCACTGCGACTTTTAACTCACCACGCTGCGCTATTGTACTAACCCCCCACCGCCGTCTGGATGCCTGTAAAGGCGGATGTAGAGTGTAGACGGCCGGTGATAGCCCAACTTGCGGGTGTCATGGCTGCTCATAGCTGTCAGCAGCCTACTGTTTTTACTGTCAGTTTGCATAGTTTTATGTTGAAAGCAAAATGCCCAATTGCTGTGTGTATTCGTGTAAGGAGAGAGGAGGGCATACTGTCGTGTTTATTACTACAAATAAATACAATCACAAAATAATTTTCTGAAAATGTGTCTTTATTTGGGCCTCCTGCCTACGTACCTCTCTCATGTCAACAAATCAACATTGCTAGGACTAAGCCCTAGGCTTTGCTGAGGCGTATGCAAGTAGGGCCTGGGCCTATACTTGCTAATTTATAATACCATGATATTGATATGCCTAGGTCTACATCTAATGCTTGAAGAAAAGCCTAGGCCCTAGTCCTTAGTACCCCTTATTCCAAGTAGGCCTGTAACAGTGCTAGGCCCCAGGTTTAGACTTCAAGGGCGCCATCCATGTGCTTTCAGCTCTTATTAATTTCCCATCGTTCACGTTTTCATTGGGTTTTAAAAATTTAAACAACCAAATATGCTATTGAATAAAAATTTCTTGAAATAGGCCGTACGACTACTTACGTAAAACAAGAAGGAATGGTAAAAAAATACGTAAACAAAACAATCGAGGAAGCATACAGAAATTTTACAATGCAGAGCCTGCTATACATAGTTTATTTCAAACACCGCCACGGTCCCTTTGGGCAGGGTCCACTAGATACCTAACAAGCAGCTCGGATAAGTATCTAGTTGACTTTTGGTTTTGGGGTTAGTGCAGTGGCGCGATCTGCGTGGAGCTTTGCGTGAAAAAAGCCAATTCAGACCAAACGGGTGGGGCTACAACGTTCATATTATACATGGATATTAAGGTTATGGGGATGTAGTACCCTTTGAAAGAAAATTGAAAAAGTTAGCCAGAATCCTAGAAATAAAGCTTTTAATATAAGTTTTTTTACGGTAAATAATATCAATTGACAAGAAACAATAGAAACTTGACAACAATCACCTACAATACGTAGGCAAAAAAAACAAAGCACTTGCAAAAGTAAAGATATTCCACGCAAACTAAAAACTTTAAAAACGCTCATCCATCAACGCGGCGGGACTTTTGCGTTTTCCTAGTTGTAAGGTACTTGCAGTGAGTACAACATCTCAGCGCGGTAGGCCTAGGCTGCGTCACTCCTCGCCACTATTGTTAATTTTTTTCCAACTTTTTACACATTTCCAAGGCTGTTGTGAAACATTAATATGTTTGACCAGGATGCTTAGTTAAGCCTTTTTGAAAGTTATTTTTCTAAATTTTACAATAATACGGAATTGTTCATAATTTCCAAAAGAAAAATTAGCCCTATCCCCATAACCCGTTCTGTGTTAACAAAGTGCGTAAAAATCGACGAAAATCATTCCGGCTGGCTTTGGGTTTGGGTTTGGTGGGGTGGGGTGGGGTGGGGGGGGGGTGGGGGGGGAAATTTTGACAGAGAGGGATAAGAGCCTATAGAGAAAACGGTACATCTTTGAACTATGAAACGTGGTAAGGTGACCATATTTTGAAAGTTACAAACCGGGACAACTTAAGTGAAAATTACGTATTTGTACTCCATGGACCATTTTGGGGTCTGGGAGCCAGCCGCTGGGGGGCATATTTGATTTCGATACATATTTTGTCAATGTCCAGAAAACAGCGTTCTGACATAAAAAATATGAATTAAAAATGGTTTTAATGTGTATATTTTTGTAGTGATAAAATCTCTATCTAGTGGTTTAAAAATGATAGTACAAAATAAAATAGAAGCACTGCAGAAAATAATGCGTGTGATGTATTGAAGTATTGATGGGGGCACCCATACTTTTGAATGAATGAAAAACTCAATAGCAATAAGATAATTGAATTTGTTTAATATGCATGTTTAACTTTTTATACATTTTGTCTTCACAACGAAATAATTAGTGTAGGTGTGCATGATAATTACATTTTGATTTTTCATTTAAATCTAGAAACAAAAACAAAGCAATAATGACTGGTAAAATTAAGGGTGTGCAAGTCATGATTTTTTTATTCGAGGCGACTCGAGTCCGAGTACTTCGTCTTTTTTAAAAATTTCATTATTACTCTTTCACCATTTTTTTTTTACAATTATGTTGAATATTAATTTTATTTATTGTTATGCCTAGGCCTATATGTTGGATCCAAAAGTGAAAAAGTAACATCTAATTGATTTAAAATGTAATCTCTCTCGAGATCATTTTAATGATCAAGCACAAATGTTATTAGTCTAGGCTATGACATAATTCAGTAGTAATTGGTATTACATGAAAATGACAATACAAACATTACAGTGACATATATTTTATGCCAAAAAAAGTTCAGAACTTCCAAAAAGTACATACATTTGTATCAAAAGACTGAGGCTAGTATTATGGATATTTCGGGTTGGTTAAGGAAAAGCCAAGATGGCAAGAATAGATAACGATATTTACGTTTTCACACTCGAGCGCGAACCGGCACCTCCACCAAATATTGAATAATACTTGTACACCCCTAAAGAAAATAAATTATCTTCTTGGAAGTGGAAGAACTATTTCAATGTTATTACTATTAGTATTTTATCAGAGTGTATTTTTTCACGTAAAACATTATCCTTCCACACGGTACAGTTGACTGAATACCGGGACATTTTGCCTCCAAAATTGAAAACCGGTACAAATACGTCATTTTAACGAGTCTCTCGGGACACCGGTACAAGTGTTCTGAAAACGGTACTGTACCGGTCAAACCGGTACGTCTGGTCACCTTAAAACTTGGACCACACTTGGATGTACCTCAGACTCACATATACTTCCGCCGAGAGACAAGCAATATCCACCCCCAACACGTCCTAAATCATCCCCTAAAATTGGAATAATTCATAGCTCTAACCCAAAATTGAATTTTTATTAAAATTATAAAATAATTGTTTTAATGTGTTTTAACCCAATCGGCCTATTCTCATTTCCTAAACCACATTTTTTCAACCCCCATCCCCAATAGTTTATATTATTTTACCTGATTTCCAGCATTCACCATGAAGGCACCGAATGAGTTATCAGCATGAAATTTGTCATGATGGTAAATAATAATATGATACATAATAATCCGGAGGAGGCAAGTGATATTTCACCCCCACTGTTCTCTACCACCCTTAATTTGGGGGAAACGTTAGGTCGTATTTAATACTAGGAAAACGCTCAGTTGGACGCGTTGTTAAACGAGCACCGGTACGTGCAACACGACCCGAGTACGACATTCCCATAATGTTTACATACCAATTAGTCTTTTAGGTCTTGACCGATTTAGCTGAAAATTTGTAAAATAGGAGAGAATGGATAAAATCCACCGCCATCTAGAGGACCTTGACATCATTTCTTTGGGAAAACTATTTTACTCTTGATTTCTTCTAGGTGGCAGTACATAGTGACCAAATTCTTGTGCGACTTTTCGTTGCCATGGTAACGTTACTTTTGTTAAAATGTAATTGCTATCTACACTACTTATCGGATCAAAATAAAATTAACATATTCGTGACCGGACGGACATTCTAAATGATTTGGCTACCTCAGATTTTGTCGCCGTTTAGTTTAAAAAAAAAACTTTAGATTAACTTTAATGTAACTTTATAACTTTTTGAACGATTTTGCCACAAAACTAATGGCATTCAATCGGGAACGAAACTTGCGGATGGTCAAAATTTCAACTCGATCGGAGCCCCCGTTTGCCCGCTATCATGAGCCAAAAAAGCTGTGCGACTTTCCGTTGCCTTTGGGTAACGGGATTTGTTTTTAAGAAAATTTTCCCATCTACCCCTCCCAATGGGGATCAAAATAAAAATAACATATTCGTGTTTGGGGGACGGACTTTTCTAAATGTTTTGGCCACCTCAATTTTGTGGCAGTTTAGTTTAAAAAAAAAAATTTTTGGGGATTAAAAAAAAGTAACTTTTTAACTTTGAAAGATTTTTTTCCACCCAAAAATATTACAGCAACCCCGGGCCCAGGTTTGGGATCAGTGTTTTTGGGAAAAAACTTTTAAAAAGAACGGGGTTTTCCGTGAACGGCGTTTTATTTTTGGTGAAAAATTTTTGTGAACTTACTCTTTTTTAAATAAATTTAACTTTAAATTTAAAAGTTTTTTCAGAGAACGAACTTTTTCCGTTTTAGAAAGTTCATTTGAAAGTTCCCTTTTCCCGGGGGTTTTGCGCCGTCCCTTCCCCCGCCGTCGACGCTTTTAAAAAAAATAACAAAAACGTTGGTATCATAGCAAACAGTCGCGTGCCCCTTGGTTTCGGCGAACGACCCTCGCCCTAGGGTGAGCAAAGGATTTAAAAGGGGATTCAGAAAAAAACTTTTGATTTGGGAAACCCAGAATTTGGGGGGAAAATGCAGAGGGAAAAGGGGGCGCACGTTTTAGCTGATTTTGACAAGGGCACACAGATTACGAAGTTAAAACGAAAAAAATGCACGCCAACTAATTTGGAAAAAAAAAACCTTGGAAACCCCAAAATGGGTATCTGCCTTTAAATTTTTCAAGGTGGGGACGTGATTGAATTTTCAAAAAATTTATCCAAAGATCAAAAAACAGCCCCACTCAAAAATTTTTTGTCCGACTCAAACAAGCGAGAAGTTTGGTACTCGAACATCCCTAATGTTTTTCATCGTGTTTTTTTCATTTTACGCCAGCCTTTAATAAAATAGTAATTTGTTTTTACAAAGAACTTTTAAAAGAAACTTGGTTCATATTTTAGACGAACTTGAACTTTTCAAAATTTTAGGTTTTAAAAGAACTTGAACTTTTTAAAAGTTCATTATTTGAGCTGTGAACTGAACTTTTAAAAAGTTCATTTTAAAAAAGAACTGACCCAACACTGGTGGTATGTACATGTGTGAAAAATTTCAGGTCGATCAGAGAAACGGTGCGACCTGTATCGAAGCAGTAACAGAAAAAAAAACACACATTCGAGCCATAAGAGTCAAGTGGAGACGCTCGCTTCGCTCGCTTAACAATTTAATATTTTTAAATTTCTGATTAAAATTATGTGTCAATGTGTTATAGTCCCGGTCAACAAATCATTCACACAAAAAACCTAAGACGACATAAACCATGGAAAATTAATAAAAACATTGTATATTGCCAACACTGAACTACAGTTGAAACAAAAACAAAAGATGGTTAGCTTTTGTTTCTAGACAAATTTTTTTAAAAGGCCCTTACCACCTTTACACGTATTTCAGCCTGATATGAAACAACACAAAAAATGATTGTGATAACCCCCAATGCAAAAATTTGTAAAAAAAAAAAAAAAAAAAAAAAAATACGGCAGCCAAGCTCTTCTTCAAAAGTCTTCGGCTGTGAATGCTGTGAGATATAGAAGTTGAGCCAAAACATTTCATTCTTTCTCCCTAAATTCACATTTAAAAAGAAGTAAGATCATTTCGCCTGTTGACGAGCGCCAAGCCAACCATTTCGTGGTGAAAAAAGTAAAAATTTAAACTCAAAATCATAAAAAAATACTTGGCCATTTAATTTGGTTGAATCTGCTTCCAATGCAGGGAAAGGGCCGGGGTTCGATTCCCGCTAAAGTCAGAAGTTTTTTAACTTCTGATTTGGACTTAGGTCCATCATTTCTTGTCTTAGGAGTTTTTAAACGGTGACTTTGGAGCCGTCCTAGCAACAAAGCACATAATAAATTTTTCAGAGTTTTTGAATGGGCCCTTGTTGTTTGCTTTTGATTCGCGGTGTTGCATGTCCATACCACTGATTGCTATTTTTCGATTTTTTGGTTGGTTATCGCTCACCGCGAGGGGGGGCCTGCATGGTTGCTCGGTCCTTTGTTTTAAAGTCCCCCCTAAAAATCAGTTATATAACTGAGTGGTAGACTCTAAATAAATTTATTTATTTTTTTTTTTATTGTGAAACTCTTTTTTAATAGTGGGTAAAGATTACTAACATATGAAAAATGTGATACCGCAAAAAAATTTGAAATTATGTAGAATTTGTAAATGAGAAATTTGAAAAAACTGGCTCCAGAGGGGGCTTACTATTTAACAAAATAATTAATTAATTAATATTTTGGGTTTAAATTATGTACCAGTTTCAAGGGCAAAAATTAGTCTGTTTGGTTTTTAATTAAGAGCATTTTTCACCTTTAAAAAGAAAAAAAAATTCATGAAAAAATATATTGAAATATCATAATTTTTAATTTAAAAATTTTGATTTTTTCTGATTTTTAGTTTTGCCCAAAAAGATAAACTTAGATAAAATTTCCCTAAACCAATGTATCACAGTTTTTACAAAAGAGCTGGTAACTAAAATTAAATATATATTTTTTAAATTTTTCCAATGACAGTAATTAAAATATTTTTAAAACAAAAACAATTTTCGTAAATATGTCTAACTAGGGTTAAAAATTATCCCAAATTTAAAAATTTAGCAATTTTAAAGCTTTTTGAAAATGGAAATTGAAAAAAACTGGTCCAAGCTAAATGTTAAGTATTAAAACTATTAATTGATTAATTAACTTTAATTATTAATTTAGTCTAAATTTTTAAAAGTGAAGACAATTTGTATGTTTGGTATAAATTTGAAAGAATTTTTTACCAACATTAAAAAAAATTACATTGAAATATATTTTGAAATATTCATGAAAAGTTAAAATATGTTTTTTTGGGGATTTTTTATTTTTTTGAACCAAAAGATCAACTTAAAAGTAAATTTTCTTCAACCAATGATATAAAGTGTCACAAAAGAACTGGTTACTATAATTATGTTTCATTTTTAAATTTTCAATAATGTAATTACATATATTTTACCCAAATTAACATTTTTTTTAAATTGAAATTTTAGAAAAACATGTTGTGTGACGTACAAAATGCATCATTTGACTTTTTATATCTCTTAAAGTTTTGTAATAAGTTTTTCGAAAAATCATGGCTCCAGGCTGAGTTTTAGTTTAAGCGTCAACATTCGCTATTATTAGTGGTATCTAGCCATATCTCACGGGGGGATTGTTGCTGGCCAAACGAATACTTCAATTTCGCTTCACCCAAAAAAAAAATAGCTCCGGTGTTGTTGGGTTGTTTTTTGCTTGTTGGGGAAAATACTTTCATTTTAACCAAAAATTCAAATTTTTTTTTTCACTTTTTAAAATTTTTTTGACACAAATTTGAATTAATTTAATTAATCAATTATATTTTTACTCAAAAATCAGTCTGGAGCCATGATTTTCGAAAAAAATTCTTATTACAAAAACCTTAAGATTGATATCAACAAGTCAAATGATGCATTTTCTACGTCACACAACAATAAAGTGTTTCTGTAAATTTTCAATTTAAAAAAATTTTTTAATTGTTAAATTTTTTTAAAAAACTATTATTTAAATTTATCTTATTAAAATTTTAGTTACCAGCCTTTTGTTAGCCTGTGTTTTTATTGGTTTGAAGAAATTTTACTTTAAAAATTGATCTTTTGGTTCAAAAACTAAAAATCCAAAAACAACATATTTTTAAATATACAAAATAAATATTTCAATATTTTTTTTTTTTGTATTTTTTCTTAATGTTGGTGACAATTGATTTTATTTTATACCAAAAAGACAAAATTTTCCTTCACTTTAATATTTTTGGGCAAATTTAAAATAAATTAATTTGAAATCAATTCTAGTTAAATACCCAAAAATCAGGGGAGCCAGTGTTTTGAAAATCTTATTACAAAAACTTTAAGATTGATAAACAAGTCAAAAGATGCATTTTTCTACTCACAAACATGTTTCTGTAACTTTTCAATTTTAAAAAAAATTTTTAATTTGTGTAAAATATTTGTAAATTTCTATTATTGAAAAATTGAAAAATGAAACAATAATAATAGTAACCCGTTCTTTTTGGAACACTGTGATATCATTTGGGTTAGAAGAAATTTTACTTTAAAAATTGATCTTTTGGGTTTAAAAACTAAAAAATCACAAAATCAACATATTTAATAACATGTATAAAATTTCAATTAAAATTTTTTAATGTTTTTTTTTTTCTTTTTTTTGGTAAAAAAAAAAAATTTTTTCAAATTTATACCAAACACTACAAATTTTTTCTTCACTTGAAAAATTTTTGGGTAAATTAACTAATTAATGTTAATTAAACAATTAATGTTAAATACTTAAATTTAGCTTGGAGCCCGTTATTTTCGAATTTCTCATTACAAAAAACTTTAAAAATTGCTAAATTTTTAAGTTGGTATCTATTTATACCATAGTTTGACATTTTACGCATATTGTTTTTTTTTGTGTTTTTTATTGGGAATTTCTGTTTTGAAAAATTTAAAAAAGTATATTTTAAATTTTAGTTACCCGCTCTTTTTGAACACTGTGATATCATTGGTTAGGAGAAATTTTACTTTAACGTTGATCTTTGGTTCAAAAACTAAAAATCAGAAAATCAACATTTTTAACTGTAACTTATGTATATTTCAATATATTTTTCAATATATTTTTTTCTTTTTAAAGGTGAAAATTCTCTTAATTAATACCAAACATGACTAATTTATTGCCACTTTGAAACTCGTGTCACATAATTAATTAATTAATATTAATTAATTAATTATTAGTTAAATAGTAAGACCCATCGTGGAGCCAGTTATTTTCAATTTCTCACTGCAAAATCTACATAATTGCAAATTTTTATGCTGGTATCACATTTTGCACTATAGTTGTGTTTTAGAAGACACCTTTGTATCCACTATACAAAGTCAATGGGCAAGTAATTTTTTTTTATAATTTGAGTTTTAAATTTTTACTTTTTTATCACGAAAGTGGTTGGCTTGGCGCTCGTCAACAGGCGAAATGATCTTACTTCTTTTCAATGCGAACGCACTAGTGAGAAAGAATGAAATGCTTGGCTCAATTTCTATATCTCACAGCATTCACAGCCGAAGACTTTGGAAGGAGAGCTTGGCTGCCGTTTTTTTTTTTTTTTTTTTTTTACAAATTTTTTGTATTTGGGGGGGGGATGTAATCTTCCGCTAAAGTTTTATTGTTCTTCCCTGAGGTAATTATGGAGGAGAGGATATCGGCGGGGTACACTTGATAATTCGACAGAAAAAAAAAAATTAGCTGTTTTTCGTGTCTATGTAAATAATAGGTACACAATGTGTTTTGACATACCGAATGTGTAAATAAATTATAATTAAGCAACTTTTACGTACGATGCGAGTTTGCGTATGATGGGGGTTGTTACTTGACAGTGTCTTGTTTCATTTCGTACTTTTTGTTATTTAATGTAATTAATGTATTTGGTCCATTGCAAAAGTATATATTTATACAACATGTACTTTAAAAAATAGTTCTTCAAAATGGTGTGTTTATTTTTTATATTTTATTTTTTGTTTATTCGGAAAAAGGACGCGTCAACCGTTAGGTCATAATGTACCACTCTAGCCTAGCCCTAGGGGATATGTGGAGGAGGAGCCCATGCTGGTCAGAACCAGACAACGGGTATAGTGTATATATCTTGCACCAATTCATGCTTTTCCTGCTTGTGACACCACAAAGTTATTTTCTTAGACGAGGAAAACGTAAACTTTTTTTTTAATTATTAGAGAAACACTCCGAATTTGAAGACACTTTATGTTGCTTGACAACTCAGCTGATGTTAAAGAAACTAAGTGCGACTTATTAGAAAGGTTTACTTTCCTTAGGCCTATACCAGTATTGGGAGACCAGTAGGCCTATACTGCTGATGTTCATGAGACTTGCTACCATCTTTTTCAAAAACGACTTCAAAAGTTGTGATTGTCTAGGCCACTAACAAACTACAACGGCACTGACCTCGACTTACTACCACCATGCAAATTGCACGTTTACGTTTACGTTTGCATATCCTGCTTGCAAATGACCATGCAATGCTAACAATGCATTTTGCATGATTAAAAGTAAAAAGAGAGGGGAAAAGAAAAAATACGGCCCCTGAACAACAA
>JAMZAV010015657.1:0-11779 GCA_024449915.1 Sweltsa coloradensis | reverse complement strand
AGTATCCAATTTGGCCCGTGTATTTGTACAATGGAAGTAACGAAACCACTGCAACACACCGAAATAATAAGGTCCAGTAGAGCCTTATCATAAAAATTAAGGTTCAGTGAAAAAAATCATTACAATCGGAAAAAGCATGTGGGTGTTAGAGGCGAAGAAATGTTTTTAAAATCGGAAAAAATCGGAAAATTGCGTTTTTTTTAAGAAAAAATTTTCCCCGATTGCGCTCAAAACGTGGCAGTTCTAAGTTCAGAGATTTCGAAGACCTCCATAAAATTTCATCGCAATGGGAGTATCGGTTTAGCCGGAATCGTGTTAACCAGACACCCCAAAATACAAAAAGAAAAAAAAAAAAAAAAAAAAAAAACATTCCGGATTTTTTTCTCCAGTGAAGTGAAATGGAATCTTCGCTTCAGCCGCTACGCTCGCTACGCTCATCCAAATACAACTCTTTACACTTAAATAACAACTTTAAATCATCGTGATCTAAATTTTAAATTTGGGTGGGGCCTACTCTTAATACTAGGAAAACGCTTAAGTCCCGCCGCGTTGTTGGATGAGCGTAATTGGTGCATTGAGCTGCCATGTGTTACGCGGATTTTCTGTTGTTCTGTGAAAAAATTATTACTTAGTCGAAGATTTTTTTTAATAAATTAAATAAAAAAAAAAATTAACTTAATTTTTTTAATAAATCCGTAATTTTTTAAAAAAATCGTAAAATTGTAATTTCATAAGAAATAATTTTTCCCGATTGCGCTCAAATTTAACACGAGTATTTTAATTCAAAAAATTAAGGTTCTGTGAAAAAATCATTACAATGGGATAAAGCAGTAGGTGTTACAAGTCAAAGAATTGTTTTAAAAAAAAAAAACCCCGTAAAATTTCGATTTTTATGAAAAATAATTTTCGATTACGCTCAAATTTCACACGAATATCTTAATTCATAAAATTAAGGTTCTGTGAAAAAATCATTTTCAATCGGATAAAGCGTGTAGGTGTTATAAGTCAAAGAATATTTAAAAAATCGAAAAAATCGTAAAATTGCGTTTTTTATGAGAAAAAAATTTCCGATTGCGCTCAAAAACGTGGCAGTTCTAATTCAAGATTTTTGAAGGGGGCCCCATAAAATTTCATCGCAATCGGAGTATCGGTTTAGCCGGAATCGTGCTGACAAACACACAAAATACAGAAAAAAAAAAAGGAAAGAAAAAAAAAACATTCCGGATTTTTTCTCCAGTGTAGTGAAATGGAATCTTCGCTTCGCTCGCTACGCTCGCTACGCTCATCCAAAAACATTATTCTTACATTTAAGTCCAGGGATAAAGTCCGAAAACATATATAGTCAGAAGACAGTATGGTGTCACCCACTGAGTTTTCCCGTTGTGTTTGATAGATTTATTATTTATTTGTGTTCATTTTTAAATAATTATACTTATTGTTTTTTGCCCGTCACCGACACTCATATTAAATCGCGTTTTACAATTTCAGACAATAATATTTTAATTCATGCTTATGCCAATAATAGGCTATCACACCGTTCCCAATTGTTAAAACACTAGAAAACGCTTAAAGTCCCGCCGCGTTGTTGGATGAGCGTAATTGGTGCATTGAGCTGCCATGTGTTATGCGAATTTTCTGTTTTTTCTGTGGAAAAATCATTACTAAGTTGAATTTTTTAAAAATTTAATTTAATTAAATTAAATTAAATTAAAGATTTACTTTAATTTTTTAATTTATTAATCGTAATTGTTAAAAAAAAATCGAAAAATTGCGATTTTTATAAGAAAAAATTTCTCGATTGCGCTCAAATTTAATGCTAATATATTAATTCATAAAATTAAGGTTCTGCGAAAAAATCATTACAATCGGATAAAGTATGTAGGTGTTAAAAAGTCAAAGAATTGTTTAAAAAAAGAAAAAACCCGTAAAATTTCGATTTTTATGATAAATATTTTTTCAATTGCGCTCAAATTTCACAAGAATATCTTAATTCATAAAATAAAGGTTCTGTGCAAAAATCATTAAAATCGGATAAAGCATGTAGGTGTTATAAGTCAAAGAAATTTTTTTTAAATCGAAAAAAATCGTAAAATTGCGATTTTCATGAGAAATAATTTTTCGATTGCGCTCAAAAACGTGGCAGTTCTAAGTTCAGAGATTTCGAAAGGCCTCCATAAAATTTCATCTCAATCGGAATATCGGTTTAGCCGGAATCGTGCGGACAAACAGACAAAAATACAAAAAGAAAAAAAAAAAAAAAGAAAAAAAAAAAAAAAAACATTCCGGATTTTTTTCTCCAGTGTAGTAGAATGGAATCTTCGCTTCGCTCGCTACGCTCGCTGCGCTCCTCCAATTAGCCTACATAGCACATGGGCCTACATTCAATTTGTTTCGTATGTGATGGGCTACCTCAAAATTACTACACTGTAGTGCGTTTTTATCAACAACAAAAAAAGGGAGGCCTATGTATAGTAATAAATTCGGAAAAAACGTTTTCAATGAACATTTTTCATAATAAATAGCAATTTCTGCAGCCAGTATTTTTAGAAGTTTCGTCATGTTCTGAATAAAGCACACAAACAAACGTTAATATTGCACCTTGCACTTCTGTAAAATATTGTTGATACAACAAACAGACTCGTTTCACTTCAAAAAACTTAACATTCCAAATTCAAATTTGGTAATAATTCCTTGGACCAATACCAATTTCGGCGGGCAACTTTACTTATAGTAGCCTAGTAATTAAATAATAAATAATAATCTGCTTATGAATTATTTTCTGGATATTCTTACGCTAAAACATAATATTAGCTTTTTTTGTTTGTCCTGTTTCAATTAACACGGTACAAGTTTTTCACGAAAACCCGTTTTTCTCCTGGTGTAAATGTATTATACCTGTCACAACCCAGAAACGTTTTTTTGTCCTGTTGTAAGTTACCCCAACTGCGACGTGCGACTGGAGTAAGAATTTTACACCTGCTTCTGTAGCAGGAGTGGGTTTAATGGCGTATTCCATTGGATGCACTGAGTGCGCATTCAGTTCGCACTGAAAAGTCACGGTGACGTCATTGCACTCGCCGAGTGCTGCACTCGTGCAGTCCCCAATGGAATACGGAATTATCAAAATCGTGCAAACATGGCATCCTTTTCAGACGCTGATCAGCTGATGGGAGTAAATAAAAGTGACAGTAAAATACCTTATCAAAACATGGACTTAGAATAAGTAACTGGATCAAAGGGCCCGACAAAAAGAACTTTATTCGAAACTAAAACGATAATAAAACAAATTATTAGACGCCTTACTTCGGCATAATCATAATCATGATTCTTCTAAGGCCTAGCCTAGGCCCTGGCTCTAGGGCCTAGCCTTTGGGTTTATAATGGTGCGTTATAAACACAAAGCCCTAGCTCTAGGCCTAGCCTATAGGCCCTAGATCTAGGGACTAGGCCTAGCCTTTGGGCCCAAAGCCCTAGCTATAGTTTCCTATCAATACATACCGTCAGATAGCTGCTAATTATCGACATCGTAAATTATGAAACCCTATAATATTGTATTGTTCACTTCGTTTGAGTTTAGTATATAATAATAACAAATCTTCATTGCTGCTGTCTGACGTTTCCATATCTCCCAACAAAAAACAAAAATCCCGCGTCAAATATTGCACTCGATTTGTCGCACTGACCCTTGAAGCCAGTGCGCCTCAGTGCGGGTTTTTATGCACTCGCCGAGTGCAATGCGTCCAATGGAACACGCGATAGTTTACGTAATGCGAACTCAAAATCCCAATGGAACATGACAACCGCACTCAGTGCGCACTAGTGCGGCCAATGGAATACGCCATAAAACATGGTGTAAAACGACAAAATATTGCGCATTTTAAAGTTTGTAGTGGCTTGGTTGGTGTAGTGAGAAGCCAAAAAAGAAGCTAGAAGTTAAAATGGAAAAAGCCGGGCCGTGCAATATCTTTCCCAATGATTATATGAATCTTCACGGCCTTTCTTAAAAGGGACAATGGCAATTAATCAACCGTTAAGCAAAAACCTAAGCCCAGGGCCGACATAACCTAAAACAAGGATAGGTCTGCTTGAAAGACGTTTAGCATATTATGCACAACAATGTACTAGAAACCTATTATCTAGGCCAAAATATTGAAAAATATAGTTAGGCCCTAAGCCTAGCCTATCATCGTGTGGTATATAGGCTCTAGCCCTTCGTTGCCTCGTCAAAATAGGGAACCTAAGTTTTGAAGGCGGGAAGGAAACTGGTTCTCTCTGGTCTCAGCGCTCATAAGAATTAGCATGCGTACGAGAATGTAACTCGCCGTATCTTTTCCCTCGCGCAAAAGAAATCTAAACCATAACATCACAAGATGCATAATTTTGTGGAGAAGATGATGGCATTCTACTTTGCTCGATGACGCTTCCTAAATTCAAACTATTATGAGTTTAATGGACCCATGTTTGCGCGCTGTCGAAAAATGTACTCTGACTGAGCGGCAACCTAAGCAAGACGCAGCCACGTTGGTGCAGCTGTGGCATCCTTGCATATAAACGCGCCAGTCCATGGTTGCTAAATGTACTTTTCATTCAAGATTTTGTTGGAACATTAAGGAATTTTATTAGTAATGTATAATCTAGTAAAAACCCAGTGACCTCACAGTAGCCACAAAGCAAGTCGGATACCAAATGTTATGCTGATGCCACGGACAAAATGTTTTTACGTGCTTTTCATGAGCAGTTTGGAAGGTTTGGCAACAGTGTAAATGTAGAGTTCACTTTGACTCAAAACAAATGTCATTAAATTTGTGATAGAGCAGATTTATGTATATCCACGCAAAGAGGAAAGATTATAGTTTCTTACAGTATGAATTTTAATTCCGGTCCGTGGTCGGGTTCTCGCGCAATCGCTTACGAAACATTTAGCACGGGGTTTAAACGCCTATACCACGCTGGCCGGGGAGAACCAGACAACGCCCACTTAGGTTCCCTATATCAAAACTGGGTGCAAATATGTTTGTTTGTCCAACTCCTATTTCCGGTTTTAATATGACGTACATCTGACGATTCCAGGAGTAAATATGTGAACTGGTACAGGACAAACAAACAAAGCTAATATACCCAACTATTATGATGATATTATTATATAAATATAATATTTTTACATTTCATCCCTATCCCATCAGAAATATAGGAATAGCGAATAGGAAGGTTCAATTTTGGCTTATAGTTGGCCTACCTACGCAATTACGCCTACTTGTGGTTGTATAAGAGCATAAAAAATGCAAACCGTAGATAAAAATTTATACATCTTATTTAATGCGTGTGCGAGAAAGGTAAATGTGAGTGAACAGATCGGAAATAATCCCCGAATAATTGTCATAACCGGCGCGACTAACACACGTTAGCGCCATATACGAGCGCGCCGCCAGTGCTGCGATCTACATGTCATTTTGTGCATTTTGGTGCCGAATGGTTCTTTCCATTTCTTTCGCCGTCGAATTCCGGTAACTAATATCGTAAACTGCAGTATGAAAAATATCTTGTGACATCTTGTGTTTTCGAAAATGCGCCCCCCTCGTTAGATGGCCTGGAACTCACTTTGATAAAATAATAAGAGTATTGATTTATTTATTTGGAGTATCACATTTATTATTAGTTAAATCAGTGATGGTATAAGGAACGTGAAAGGAACTAAATTCCTTTTTGAGGAACGAGGAACGTCTCAGTCCCTTTTTTTACAAAAAATGAACGAGGAACTTCTTTTTAGGCAGAAGTAACTTAACTTTTCAAAGTTCTTTTTTGGGGGGAACGTGCCCAAGCATGCCCAAGAGTGGAAAATATAGTCTAAACTCAACAATAATTTTTTTAAGGCGCCGCGCAGCGCCATGAGTGGTAGTTCCATCGGGTAGTTCCGTGTAGAGGGAGCTGCACGGCGGCGGCCGACCACGTGACAAAAAAAATCCGAAAAAATCACACCGCTGTCCGTCCGTTGGCTAAACTGCACCAATCAACAGGCCATCAACAGGCATAGACCTTCTATGTCAACAGGTGTCCTTGACAGGTATTAATAAATTTATCTAGAAAGTAGAAAGTAGAAACTCTAGTGTCATCTAGTCTCAGTGGAGTCATCATAGACATAGATATTAAACCCCTATTGTAGTTAAATATCAATGATCATAGATAATATTATCATAGATAGGTGTTTAATATCTATGGGTGTCATCGCGGTTGTTGCTAGAAAATCAACCAAAAGATAAAGCGGCGTAAGTTGTTAGTTGTTACACCTGCCCTGCCCCGTTGAACTTTTGAAGTAGGGGAAGGTTGAAGTTGTTGTTGAATTTGAAGGCTAAAGGCCTAACTATTTGGCAAATCCACTGTCATATAGATAATAATACATAGCCCTACATTAACCTAAGACAAGATCTACGTATCCTCATAGCATCTACGCCTACAATTTGAAACCCTTGTTCAATCCTATTTTACTTAAGGAGAAGGCCTGCGGTAAGTGAACTTTTCGTTTTGAGGCCCTAGCCGGTAGGGGCCTAGGCCTACTCTTTCGGTTGGCATGCCCCAACGTTGGAAAAGTAGGAGAAAGGGGGAGGGGAGGGGCTGGCGAAGCGCGTTTGTTTTGCAATATTTTCATAAGATTTTTTTTTTATTAGGCCTATTATTATTATTATTATTATTATTATTATTATTATTATTATTATTGTATAAGCGATTCGCCCCCCCCCCCCCCCTAACCTATGCTTTTCCCCTAAAATCAGTGTTAAAAAGTTGGTTCACCCCAACCGAAGAAGTAGAAGTAGGCCTACCCTATTAACTACGTTAATAGCCTTGTTTACATGGAGGACTGGGTCCAGTACTGTACTGAAATTTAAGTACGGTTCCAATGTTCTTGAAGCGTTTACATGTCGAGTACCCAACTAGAACTGAACTGACATTCGGTGCAGCATCGACGCCATCTTACGGCAATTGCTCAAAACATCACCGTTACATAACCTTACTTTCATGACATTTTGGTAGATACGGGTAGGACTGAAGGCCTAGGCCTAGGCGTGGATGATCTACATTTGAAGTTGGAGCCCAACAAACAGAAGTTAAAAATAGATAGGCCTACAACATTTTAAAACTTATTTATTGGCATTTGAAATTAGGCTGATGTTTTTCAGTTCGGTTCCCTCTCAGGAAGCTGTTTACATGTGAGTACTCAGTACAGTATTTCGGTTCAGTCGCACCATTTTGTCAGACCGAACCCAACCGGTTCGGTACCTGATTTTATGTGTTTACATAATTACATGTGGTACGGTACTGAGACCAAAAACCGTACTCAACTCCGTACTCAGTCCTCCATCTAAACAAGGCTATTGATGCCGAGGCTAACCTGCCACCGACTGCAATGACAACTGCAAAATAAATAAACAACATTAAGCAGGCCTTAAAACCTAGGATAGGGAGGGGCCTAGGCCAGGGTACTCTTTCGGATGGTATGCCCCAACTTTTAAACACTGTAATGGAAAGGATTTCGGGTGCGCTCTTATCGAAAATATCCTACAAATAGCGCGGCAGGTAACTAGGCGGAAAGGTCGACTAACCTAACGTACAAGTAGTTTTGTAACGTAAAGGATTTCGGGTGCGTTTGTTTTCATTGAAAAAAACAAGTGTTTAAAAGTTGGGTAAAACTACAGTATAGGGTACCCAGCTTCGCGCGCAAATTTTTCAACGAATACTGCCAACCGCGTAACACCAAGTATCCCCAACCTCGTTTTTAACGGAAAGGATTTCGGGTGCGCTCTTATCGATTATATCCTAGAACTAGCGCGGCGCACTGTAGCCAGCGGAAAGTTCGGCTAACCTAGCGTAAGTAGTTGTTAATATAAAGTAGGCTACCTAGTAACAAGGCAAATTTATTGTTTTGTTAATGTAGTTTATCGCATTGTGTAAGTTGGCTGCAGTGGAGATGCGCGCGCACGTCGGTTTGAACCGGGCTACCCTATACTGTAGTAGGGCCTATTACCAAAAGTTGGAGCATACCATCCGAAAGAGTACCTAGGCCAGTCCTAGGCCTAGGCCCTACCATGTTTTATTTGTTCGCTGTGGATATTCGTATGGTCAGCCGTAATAATAGTCCAAAATTATTCGTATGGTCAAAGATTTGATTGGCTGTAAGCCTGCCTTAATAATAACGGTTTAGCCGTGGTTGCTTAGCCGATTCCAGCTCGAACACCGAAGCTAAGCAACCTTCGGGCGTGGTCCAGGGTAAAGTGGGTGACTGCTCTGCCCTGAAACACATATAGGCCTAGGCTTACTGCTAGTTAGAGCAGATGGAGGGTTCAATAGCTAGTGTAACGGCTTCGTTCTCCTCGACGTCTGCTCGACATTCTGGGTTAAGTGGAGGCACCTATATGACTGTCGAAGTTACACCGCCCTTTCGGATGGGACGTAAAGCCATTCGTCCCCTTAATTGGTACTTTTCGAAAGGAGTAGGCTACGTGCCGGTACCGGGTTCCCCTTAAATAGAGACTAAATAAAGTGTACCGGTAGGCCCCTAGCCCTATAAAGAAATTTGTAGGCTATGGTCAGCAGTCACTGATGATAGGCGACGGTAAGTTTTTTCTGTTTCTCGAAAAGTGCTGTAACAAATTATTTGACAACTAAAAATTAGACACCATTTTGGATCTAGGCTTATTCAATTGAAGTGCTGACAAAATATCTAAACCCACTGCTGAATGCTGACTGATCATAAGCAAACATCACACAAGGTCAATTCTTACAGTTTTGTTTAAAAATGTTACTTGGAACCATTCTTTGATTAAATGGTAGGCCTACCTATGTTCCAAATAATCATCAAATAGGTCTAGGCCTACAACTAGGGAAAACGCCAAAGTCGTTGTTAGACGAGTGAGTGAGCCATGTGTTGAGTACCCGGTAACATTTATTTTCTTCCCTTACCTTAGGCCTCCCTATAGCCTATCATAACAGTGGAGCATTTTGGCCTAAACTATGGCCTAAACTTTTACACAACTCCGGACCAACAATCTACCATTAAGCAAGACCCGGCAGTCACACGGAATATTCATTGAAGACTGCCAACAACAGCAACCTCCGCACAGTGATTTCCACCAATACCCTATTATTTAAACGAATATAATTATCAAACTTAAATGCAAATGTTCCCGGTAACCACCACATGACTCGCTCACTCGTCTAACTACGACTTTGGTGTTTCCCTAGTCTAGTTGGCTAAAGCGCCCTTGTAGCCGAAATGTGGGAGACGTGGGTTCAATCCCGATTTTGTAATTTCTAGATTGTATTTAAAAAATAATTAAACATGTTTTGAAATGCATATAATGCAGTGTAGTCCATCATCTGTGGCAATAGGGCCTACTATGGTAAACATAGCCAGTACGAAATACGTGAAAATATTGCAAGGTTTACTCAATCTACGAGCGGAATTTGGGGGTACCTTGACGTCCAATATTCGACAGACCTTGCATGGGCACGGCATTACACGGCCAGGCGAAAAACAAACAAAAAATATATTTTCAAAATCTAAAACATTGTCGTTAAAATAATTTCTAAACATTGGAAGTCTATTTTTCAGTTTATCATTTCTTGTAGTTTAAATTGCAATGAATCTTGCTGATTTTGTTAGCAGTTCTCAATAAACTCGTACCGGATGTCTGTTTAAAATTTCAGCGCAATCTGTTCAGCGGTTCGGCTGATTTTCAACGTACACACACACACACACACACACGCACGCACGCAGAAAAACAATTAGGGCCGTTTAAGTCAAATGGAAATCACTACGTTCGCTACGCTCACTCGTTCAATAACTTAGGCCTACTTAATTTTTACTGAGCAGCACTTGACGCATGGTCTCTGGGGAGTGGTGGCACATGGTGAAGGGATTCTATACTAGGAAACGCTCAGTTGGACGCGTTGATAAGCGAGCACGTGCTATAGCTAGACCCACATTGCACATTTTTTTATATTTTTAAATTTGCGACGTTCGCTGTCCACAGGGCCATGTATCCAAAATTATTTATTATTGCCAAGGTATTTGGATATAAACCCGTGTGTAATCCTTTACTTTGTGGATAAAATCCACCGCCATCTAGAGAACCTGACTCCTTGGGTTAACTATTTAAACTCTTTGTTGACAAATAATAGACTGCTTCCTCGAAAGTATTTTGATTACTTCTAGGTGGCAGTGCATTAGAAACTTCGCGCGTCTTTTCGTTGCCATGGCAACGCTACTTTTGTTATAATGTAATTTCCATCTACACTACTTATCGGATCAAAATAAAATTAACATATTCGTGACCGGACGGACATTCTAAATGATTTGGCTATCTCAGATTTTGTCGCCGTTTAGTTTGAAAAAAAAACTTTCGATTAACTTTAATGTAACTTTTTAACTTTTTGAACGATTTTGCCACAAAACTAATGGCATTCAATCGAGAACGAAGCTTGCGGATGGTCAAAATTTCAACTCGATCCGAGCCTCCGTTCGAACGTTATGGCGAGACATACAAACAAAAAAAAAAACAAAAAAACAAAAAAACAAAAAAACAAAAAAACAAAAAAACAAAAAAAAAAACAAAACCAGTGACTAATTTTTCCGGCAGAGTCAAATGGAAACGCTCGCTTCGCTCGCTAATTATGGCATTTTTTTCACACTTTTATTAGGTAGCCTAGGTAGAGGTATATTTATATATTTATTTACTAGGAAGCTTCGCAAACACTTTTTCAGGCGCGTTGTTGGATGAGCGTAATTGGTGCATTCAGCTGCCATGTGTTATGTAGATTTTCTGTTGTTCTGTGAAAAAATCATTACAATCGGATAAAGCATGTAGGGTAGGTGTTGTGTAAGATTCAAAAAAAAACAAAAAAAAACGTAAAATTGCGATTTTCATGAGAAATAATTTTTGATTGCGCTCAAATTTCACACGAATATATTAATTCATAAAATTAAGGTTCTGTGAAAAAATCATTACAATCGGATAAAGCATGTAACCTAGGTGTTTTATTATGTGGGAGAAATGTTTTAAAATTAAAAAAATTGTAAAATTGCAATTTTCATAAATTGAAAAAGAGACATTAAAAATTTTAAAAATCGTAAAATTGCAATTTTCATGAGAAATAATTTTTCGATTGCGTTCAAAATCGTGACAGTTCTAAGTTCAGAGATTTTGAAGGCCTCCAGAAAATTTCATCCCAATTGGAGTATCGGCTTAGCCGGAATCGTGTTAACAAACACACAAAAATTCAAACAGAAATAAATAAATAAAAACATTCCGAATTTTTTTCTCCAGTGTAGTAGAATGAAATCTTCGCTTGGCTCATCAATTAATCCGTCTCATTTCCAAACAAATGCTCAGGTTGGGGGAGCGTTTGCTCCATTTACTCAAGCCTAAATTGGCTTTCTTAGATGCTGGTTAGCCAGACCTGATACAACTTCTTCAGCCTCCTCTTCATCTGACAACTCCTCCATATCCTGCTGCTTTTTTACCAGAACTCCATTTCTTCCGATCTTCCCACCATCTACCCAATTCTACCTCCACCCAAGACACGTCTCTCTCTTCTACGCTTGGTTTAATTTGGTCAATCCACCTATAGGCCTATCTCTTGGTCTTCCAACTTTCCTCTTATCAATCAATCATTTATTCATTTCATTTTTTCTTTTTTCTTTTATTTTCTTTTTCTTTTCTTTTTTCTTTTCTTTTCATTCCCCATCCCCTTTTTTATATATTCGATTCATTCATAAATTGCATTT
>JAMZAV010015656.1:0-11673 GCA_024449915.1 Sweltsa coloradensis | reverse complement strand
AAATACTAGATTATTTCATGTAAGCGAGTGTGATAGAAAACAGCCAACTAGCGCCACGGAGCGCCTGTAGACGTAAACGTGTACACGTGTAGCCTACACGCTTTTTTTAGTAGGGTATAAACGTTTAGTGAAATACACGCTTTTTGACATCCCTACTTATAGCGAGTTGTTTGACAGGCTGAATCTCTCGTAATGGAATGTTTCATCCCGGCGAGCTCTCCCGAAACGCTGGCCTATCTGTGGAAGAATATGTTTACGAGCCACTCTACAAACATCTGCTTCTTCAGCAGTAGGCTAGCAGTGCACATACAACATGTCTACGGATACGGTATCATTCAACATTTCATCATTTAATGCTAATATTGGAAACTTTTACCAAATTACAGCTAACAACCTGACGCCCCCAGCCTTAGAAAGCACGTTGTATGATCGAGACTGCTACATGGAGATCGAAGCAAATGTTTTTAGCGTGGCTTGTAGGCGCATGGCTTCCGCACCTAACACACGTGACGCACAGATGCACTCTGCAAGGCCGTGTTTACATCATCGCAGCACATCCGCTTACATGAAATAATCTAGTATTTTATAACCTGCGATGGATTAGTTATGGTTCACAGATGACAACGATGTCATTCGTTTGAAAATCAGACCAAAATTAGATACGTTTTGAGACGTATAAGTGGCGAGTCGCTTGGACGCGTGCTGTTTCAAACCTTGCTCGGGCCGCCGAGTTGATCATGTACGGATTTACGTCATAGGCGAGACAAACTCAATGCTGCGGGTTAAACGGAGGGTCGTACAGGCGCGACGCTGGATCAGTCAACCTAGTTATATGTCTAAGCTTGTAATTAATCCACATGTATGTTTGGGTTTACTGGGCCTTTAAAAGGACTTAAAATAGTGGCATGAGATAGTGTAAACGTTTCAATACATATACTTGTTTACTGTTTGTACAAAAATACTAAACGCATGTGTTATTATGTTCTTATGTTGTGTGTGACCGGCCGGTCTTATCTTTTCTCTCTCGCGCTTGCTCCCGAGATGTGCTTCAACAACATGTGCTTCCGTCCTCTTGTGATGTCCGTGGCTCTACTTTTGCTAAGGTCATTGAAGGGCACAAACATAGTGTGCGTGTACACACGCAGACAGACAAAAGTGTGCACGTTTAGAAAAGTACATGCATTTGCCCATCCCTTAACAGTGACTTATCTTGGCCTAAATTATTCATGCATACGTATGATCGGGATCAGAAGTAAATCAAGGGTAATTTTTAACCAATACCACCAACACTCACTCGGCAAATCTCGGATTAGGCAAAAGTCACACTAAGCTAGCACTAAATACACAAAGCTAGCCCTCAGCAAATTGTCCAAGTGTGGACATCTTGCCTTCTTTATGAGACTAGAAAAACTGTCCCCAATTGATCTACACCAGAACTAAGCATGCGCTAATGTTATGCAGTGTTTGGTTATTTCAATAATATGCAAACCTTGTGTTAGTATTAACTACAGGGCATAAAAGTCCCAATAGGCCAAATGCTACGTAAAATAGGGCCGTCATGTTTCCTCAGAGTCTGCTCTAGATGACATCAGCGAGTGATAGCGCTGTGAATAGGCCTATAGCGATGCCAGAATGAACCGAATATTCATGAGCGTGGTCGATAATGGTAGGTATCTTCCAGACCCCTTGATTAACTTATGATCGCTGGTGTACATTCCTATGTGTAGGGGAGAGGGGGGGGACATTGGTACAGGGGGCACATTGGTACAGTTTGAATTTTGCCACCCATGTTTAATTTTCAGCAGTGTATTATGAGTGATCTAGATGGCAGTGAGGAACTCTACCAGCTCTGAAAATCTGAGCCATTTCCATTGATAAATGGCTAAGTTATGATATAAATTGTATTTAGTGATGTGGAAAGTAAATAGTTGTGATAAACTTTGTAATGGTTGATTATAATGTTATTGTAGGTAATTCAAGCTATTTTTTTTATGTGATGACCGCAATTTATCTGATTAAATTGTAAGCACATTGCTATGACTGTACACCTAACCTCAAATTTTTTGAATTTATTTTCTAAAACAATACCAGATGGGGCACATTGGTACACAGCCTTGGGGGCACATTGGTACATTACAGGCCCTATGCACCAGCTAGTGTTAATAAAAAAATCTATCTGTAGACCTAATGTTGCAGTCTATCTTAGGCCTAGATTAGTATTTAGTATATATACATAGTAAAATAGCATTCTAGTGTAGTATATAAGCTGTCTGTCTATTGTAGGCAAACCTCAATCTAGATATTTTTCCCACAATAATGTAGTTTAACGTTAAGCTAATTTTAAGCACACACCTAATACTAGGGTCTATGTGGACAAGTTTATTAGCTCATGTATGTAAACCACTATTGACATACATAAAATAAACACCCTATGTAGGCCTAAACTTGTAAATACTGACCAGTAAAAATGTGTGTACCAATGTGCCCATACTAGTACCAATGTGCCCCGCCTATGGGGTACATTGGTACATTTGTAATAATTGTCTATATGTGGATTATTTATTAGTAGTGGTCACAAATGTGAAAGATGTAGTACACATATCATAGATTAAGGTTGTATTTTACTATGACAAAGGTCTCATTCCCAAATTTGCACATGTATATGTAAAAAAATTGAAACGTTCTGAACTGTTACCAATGTCCCCCCCTCTCCCCTAGGCCTAATGGAGGCTTTATGGACTACGCATGCATGTTAACATTTAATTTTACAAATTACATTTTTGTCTGGATCTGCCTTTAAAAGGCAATGTGTGAATATGAAATAACATCTAGGCTACCTTTTTCAAGATTCTTCAATTTTTTTACAAAGAAGCCACTTCTGCTTCTTAGTTCCTCTTCTTGGTCACTAGAAAAATATCCTTCAGAATGATAGCCAGCTCTTCGAGCAGCTATCCCTTTCTTTCCGGGTACTGGGGACAAACTGACGGCCAGTGCTGAGTTTATTTCTCCCTTCGTTGTCTGGGAAGCAAATGTCACATGTCACTATTATAACTAGTCAAGCCAACAAATACATCTGCCAATATAGTAATATTAATTATATTTTAATATGCAATTAGATACCTAGTTAACTTAACAATTCCTATTACCTAATATGTATCAACAAAATCACAAGAAACTTAACATTCCCAACTTATGAATCAAAACATACCAGTACTAGTAGTGATGAGGATTACCATATTGAAATATCCTTATTTGTACCATCCTTGCTGCTTGCAGAAAACAATGTTTGCAATAATTTTACAGCTTATGATGTGCATGGTAATTAAAAATTAAAGATAAAGTAGGCCTACAGTATGTCTCTACGTACCACACTAATTAACTTAATATTTAGGGGGCCCCCAAATAAATTTATTTAGGCCTACATATTATTGTTTTTCTGTGCTCGTCACTGCCAATATCTTTCTTGGGCATTATTTCATTTAGTAACATAATTTATATATTATATAATCTTCGACAAAATCACTTAAATGGTAAAATGTAAATGCATTGTAATTTGTAATACCCTATGTACATATTATTATTATTTCTTGGGGTGCAACAAACTTTCCCCTTCCCTTTGACTACCGGTACCTCACCGACGACGACCAAGACTACGACGTCGGGTAAACCGCAACTCCTCCCCGTGCCTACCCCAGGCCTGATTTCATCACAACCCACCGGCCCCTCCCCCACCCGCCTTTCCCGTTGCCTGTGTCTGGTTCTGATCTGCACAGACCTTCCCTCCCCATGTTCCCCCACATCTCCCCTTAAGCCCCTCTCTTTTGGAAAAAATAATAACCATTGGGCACTAATAACCTTAGTGTTGTGTGCCCTTAAGCCCCATTTAACTAACTTACTCCACTCAGAACAAGAATTGATGACTAAAATAGTTACTTCACACACCATTCATACTGAGCCACACCGTCAGCACATCCAGTAAGGGGCCTTCCCTCCCAACTCCACTGCTCAGGAGACAAAAACATCCATGACTTACCCTGGATTCGAACCAGGACCCTTGGCAACAAGAGAAAAGCTGCCCCTTCTGTTATTGCTGGGTTGTTGTGCTGACGATGTGGCTCAGTACTAATGGTGTGTGAAGTAACCTTGCTGATAAGACTAAGAGGCATGTAAACATGTTAGATTATCCACCACGCAAAGGAACATCAATGAGATCTAGACTAGCAGATAAAAGGGCAGCTTCTCATTTTTGTTTGTTTTTGGGTAAAAATGTCAGGCCTATCCACCTATGCCAAAGTCACTTTTTACAAACTTTTTACAATATTTTTTAGGGGTTGGGGGGCCGGGGCTGTGCGAAGCGCTTCATGGTGTTAAAATGTTAATATTAGGCAATACATTAATTTTACACCAACGCACTTCGTGCAACCTTCCCCCAACCCCCTACAAAACATAAAAAAGTGACACGATAACATAGCCTTCCTACCACATAATAATTAGCCTGTTTCTGTTACCAGTGCAAACACTAACAGCACTGTAGCTAGAAAAGACTAGAGCTTTCTAGATTAGCGCAGGCTTCTTTTTTAACAGGCCTAGTACCTACTGGATATTGTAACTAGCCTTTGTGATCTTTGGGAACATGATAGCTACAGTGCTGCTGGTGTTTGCACTGGTAATACCTAAATAAAACAAATGCAAAAAGTGCTAGCTGGATAGGCCTAATCTTTGTGTTTCGGATAGCATAGACCCTAGGGGAGGTAGGGGTAATGGGAACACTTTTTGCACGTTTCGCTTCATTAATTAATATCTTTGGTTGTATGAATCACATCCCAATAAAAATTTTACACAATATTCTAAGAAAAATAGGTAATAATTTATGGTTAAACTAAAATAATATCTTGATTCACTATTGCGCATTTTTAAATTTTTTATTCCGTGTTGTTCCTCTTTACCCCAGGAAAATGGGGTAAAAGGGAACCAATGTTGCTGAAGTCATAGGCCCTACCATGTAGGCCTACAGCAAAAATATTTTGGGGAAGGCCTAATAGGGAACAAACGTATGTACGTAGGCCTACTTTCCTTTATAACCGTTTAAAAAAATTGTTGAAATCGGGCAAATATTGCCAAAGTTATAGGCTATCAAACATTGGAAATCTGACTACTTGGAAATATCATCCAATTTTGGATTGCCAACATTGAAAAAAATGCTGTGTGCTGTTTTAAAAGTAGGCCTACAAAACATGTTTTATTGTTTTCAAATTTGAAATTTTAACAATGACATAGGGCCTAGACCTTGATTTTTTTAAATAACAAATCAAATTGACCCTTAAATGGCACAAAAAACCCCACTTGGGGGGAAAAAATATGAAATTCTTGTTCTTTAAAAATCATGGCAAAGAAGTTGAAAAAATGCTACCAACTACAGAACACATAAATACCCTAACAATGCAATCACCTATAATATTATGTATGCTCCTGTTTAGTTTTTCCCAGCAGTAAACACTGTTAATTCTGATATGTTCCCCCATTACCTCAAATGTTTCATTTTACCCCAGAAAACATTGATGTTGGGGTAAAGGGGAACAAAGCCGAGTTCAAAGGGATGCTTAACATTTTAAAAAAATAACAAAATCACCATTATGTGGTAGGCCCCTACAAGGGAAGTTTTTGAAACCACACTTTGTAAATTTTCAACAGTAGGGATAGGCCTAGCTACACCTCAGAAAAAATACAAGCATGATTAAAAGTGTTAAACATGAAGCAAACTTTTTTGTTAGGTTGGTACAAAAACAAAATTTACATTTATGCCATAATTTTAAACTAGGAAAACGCTTAAGTCCCGCCGCGTTGATGGATGAGCTTTTTTGTAAGTTTTTAGTTTGCGTAGGACCACTTTTCCTTTGAAAGTGCTTTTTGAATGCATTGTAGTGATTGTTGTCAAGTTTTTACTATTACTTGTTAATTTTTATTATAAACCTCAAAAAACTCATCTTAAAACCTTTATTTCTATGGATTCTGGCTAACTTTTTCAACTATTTCTTTCAAAAGGTACTACATCACCAAAACCTTAATGTCCATGTGAAATATTAATGTTGTAACCCCACCCATTTGGTCAGAATCGGTCCAAATGTCACGAAAATATTGCACTAAAAATCGAAAAAAATCGTAAAAGTACGATATTCATGAGAAATATTTCTTCGATTGTACCCAAATCCGTGGCAAGTCTAAGTTCAGAGAAAACGAAGGTCCCCTCCAATTTTCATCAAGATCGCATATATGCCGTTTGCCCGGAATCGTGCAAACAAACAGACAGAAAAACAAAAAAAAACAAAAAAACAAACAAACAAAAAAAAAAAACACTCGAGCTAAATTTTTTGGGGGGTCAGTGAAATTGAAGTCTTCGCTTCGCTCATCCAAAAAATGCGAAGGGCCTATTTTGTTTTTGCCCTGTAATGAACCTAAATCAATTTACTTCGTAGCATTACATTTATTTTTTCCAATTCAAATGAGATAATTACAGACCTTGTTCCCCTTTACCCATTGTTCCTCATTACCCCTACCTCCCCTATGCCTAATTTGTGGGGGGGGGGGGGGAATGTGAAACTCGGTGATATTTCACACTTCCATTTTGTTATCACGGTTCAACATTCAACAAAAAGGCTCAACATAAAATATCAGTTCAGTTCAGTTCAGTTCAGTTTTATTAGCATCCATGTCGGTTAGGCCTACATTGTAACATATTAGGCTAGTCCTCCTAATAGACTAGGGCGGTGGTAATAAGTAATAGGCCCTAGGTCTAATAATCATAATCTAGTAGGCCCTAGGCTATCAACAATAACAAAAGGCAATATTCATTTATGTAGGGATGAAAGCTCCTCCCTACAAAATGATCTTCCATATTACCAGGGCAGACCAGCTACACCTATGTTAGGCCTAGGCCTAGGCCTACATCATGAAATACCTAGCCTAATAAAAAATACAAGTCTAGGCCTAGGCCTAATAGATGTGTAAATTGGGCTTATCAACATTGGCATAGGACTTCATTGTTGAACGTCTTATTGTCTTACCTTGGTTTCTTCAGTGGAACAAATGGATTGATTTTGTCTATGCTTTAAACCATAGTTGCGGACATTATCGTGACCATTTCCTTTAGGAGCACCATTTGTAGCATTTGCAAAGTGTATGGTAAAGGCCATATGATGCTGCTTATTGCCTTCTTCTCCTTTCGACACTTCTTCAACTTCTATTGATGCTTTTGAATCCCCCAGATCCAACGGTAGTTGACAATTGGTTTCCATTTATGATTCTTTTCCTCAAGCATATACCGGTACCGTGGGACTGGGTTATCTTAAAAAGGAAGAATATTATTTACCGTTCTAGCCTAAGGCCCTATTTACTTTCTAGCTACAGGCCAAAGTGGCCCTTTGCTAAAAGACTAGGCATAGGCCTAGGATGGCAGTTAACGCGCCCGAAAATCAAATGAAACAGCCAGTGACATTAACTTATTTGTCCAGCCTAGGGTAGGGTAGGTAGCAGTGTTGGGGAAGAAACTTTTAAAAAGAACGTGTTCTTTTTTTGTGAACTTTTCAGTGAACTTACTCTTTTTTTAAATGAATGAACTTGGAACTTATAAAAGTTCTTTCCGAGAACGAACTTTTCAGTTTTAGAAAGTTCATTTGAAAGTTCTTTCCGTGCGTCGAGCAGCCGTCGACTCGCCGCTATCGACGCTACAAACAATAACAAATCGATGTTCCATCGTTGGCCTACGTTGACGTACGTTCAGCTGATTTTGACAAGGTCACGTAGCCTACGATTCACGAAGTCTATCTTAGTAAAAAAGATGCACGCCAACTAATTTGGAAACAAATAAATTTTAGAAGCCTAAAATGCTAAGTATCTGCTGTAATTTTACAAGCCGGTCGACGAGAATGTAATACAAATCATCAACACGATCAAAGACAGCTCAACTATCGTTATCGTCCGACCGCCGTCAGCCGTGGGAAGATCGCGATCTATGACACGCCCCCCCCCCCCCGTCAAACCCTGCTACTAGGCTAGACCACCAGCAGAGCTCGAATTTCATAATTAATGCAACTTCTTTGACAAATATGAAGCCCATCTCCATGCTTCGTTGTGCGTAATAATCTAGTTTCGAAATTTAATCTGGGAGTCGTATTGTTCTTCTTCTTCTTGTTATTATTATTATATCATAAATCAATTCCAAACTTTTATTACCGAAAACAACATCTGTGAATAGTTTTCCCGGGTGGCTAGCAGTTTTTTTTTTATCTTGCGACTGTCACAGCAGCTGGTCGGTTGTGCAAGCACTCTACATGTCAGCTCATCAGTTTAGCCATTGAGAAATAAAGTTTAGCACTCACTACGTATACCACAGCAGTCAATCCGAATTGACTGAATTCGGTTTGAGTTCAATTCGGTTTGACTTGAAGTGTATATCACGGACATTCGAAACGACTTCCTCAATCCTATTTCGATTCGAATTGAAGTTGTTGTTGTGGCAGTTTAATTTGATGCTACAAGATTCTATGAATAACACTTGAAAATACTATGTACTTGTATCTCTACCTACAGCTACGTAAATATAAAGCCTAATGTCTTCATTAAAGCCTCCAAGACGCCATTTTATTGTAAACATGCGTAAACATGTAATAAACACCGCCTGCCTAATAATGGTATTCACTGAAATCTAAATCTCTAAGGCAGTTTTCAATCCGTATTGAATGCGTATTGAACTGTATATCAAGCAATTTACTCATGTCAGTCCACTTTGGAAAGTGGATTGACTTCAATGCGAATCGAGTGTGTATATCAAGAGACCCAAACCGAATTGAACTCGAACCGACTTGAGTCAATTCGGATTGAGTGCTGTGATATACGTAGTGAATGGTAGGCTATCAAGCAAGGTCTCAGCTCGAAGCTTCCAATGTTTATGTTGACACTTGACAGTAGATTACGCGTTAGACTGCAGTGGCATATGCAAGAATATATTTTAGATGGAACTATTAACATCATCAATAATAGTTGTGTAGCTTGCTCCATACGTTGTGGGGGGGGGGGGGGGGCTCCAAGTTGCTTTAGTATGTGTAAGGTATTAAGCACATTAGGATAATTTAATACAAGTTGTGTCTTCAAGTACCTATATTTAAATGATTAATTATTGCACTTGTGTAGGTGTAGACAGATTTGAATTAAACTAGCTTGTACCGTACCTAGTAAAATGGGTAGGCCTAGTAATGGTGAATTATTTTGGCCACTTGCAAAGGCTATGCTAATGCATTGAAGCAAAAAATTAATTTGGTAATTAGATTGCCTAGATAGGGCCTACATAAAATACAAAAACAACTTAGGCCTATAGATTTGAAGATTTTTGATAACTAGGTACTCGAACTCGACTTGAAAAAGTGATACTCGCACGACCTTAGGCCTAATGTTTTTCTTCATTACTCGCCAACCTTTAATAAAACAGTGATTTTTTTACAAAAGAACTTTTAAGAGAACTTAGTTCATATTTTAGACGAACTTGAACTTTTTACAAGTTCATTATTTGAGCTGTGAACTAACTTTTAGAGAGTTCATTTTAAAAAAGAACTGACCCAACACTGGTAGGTAGTAGACCTAGGCCCTACTAACCTATCTTGATATAATGGCACTTATTCGGCTAGGGGGGTCCAACTTTTGCACACCTTGTTAACACTGCTATATTGCCTTGTTATTACTTATGTTAAAGGTGTACTTTTGTTAGGTTAGCCGAACTTTCCGCTGGCTAGTGCGCCGCGCCAGTTCTAGGATACAATCGATAAGAGCGCACCCGAAATCCTTTTCGTTACAGTCTATATAAAAGTTGGACCCCCCTAGCCGAATAAGTACCGATATAATAGGGTGGGGTCTTCTAGGCCTCCCTAGGCCCTACCCCTACTCTACAATTTGTATAAATAGGCCTAGGCTAGGCCTACCCTACAAGGACTACTTATAGGCCCCTAATTTGGTACTCTTTCGGATGGTAGGTCTAGGCTATGCCCCAACATTAAAACACTGTAACGGAAAGGATTTCGGGTGCGCTCTTATCAAAAATATCCTAGAACTAGCGCGGCAGGTAACTAGGCGGAAAGGTCGACGAACCTAACGTAAGTAGCCTAGTTTTGTAACGGAAAGGATATCGGGTGCGTATGTTTTCATTGAAAAAAACAAGTGTTGAAAAGTTGGGGCATACCATCCGAAGAGTAGCTAGCCTAGCCTACCTATCCTAATTTAGCTAGGGCCTAGGGCCCCTGCATCAACAAAGAGAATAGGGCCTAGGCTAGGCCTCTATCCCTCAAAGAAAGGAAACCCCTGGGCCTAGGCCTAGGCTTTGGGGCCCAAAGCCCGAGAGGAAAAGGCCTATTAGACCCTAGCCTAGGCCTAGACTTAGGCATTTTAAGCCAGGCTAGGCCTAGCCTGGCTGGGCTAGGCCTAGGCCATTGGCCATCACGCCAAAACCCTTAGTCCCCCCCCGGGTTTGGGTTTTTGCGGGGGTACGCCTAACCCACCTATTCCCCCCAAACAAAGGAAAGGGGCCCTTTGGGGGCCCAAATGTCTGGGAAAAGGCAGAGTCCTGGGCCCAGTAGGGCCTACGGTGGGCTGGGGCCTGGGCCCTAGGCTAGCCTAGGCCATTACCTTTTCCTAATTTCGATTATTAAAAGCCTAGCCTACCCTTTTTTTATGGAGTCTTTGTCATGCTACAAAACTTTCGTAATAGTTGTCAAAGGCTACTAATTGATAAAAATATAGGCTCCAGTAGGGGTATTTCGCAAGGATTTAAAAAAGTCAAATTTAAGTTTTCAAGTACAAAATAGCAGCCCATTTTTCTCCCCCAACCCCTATCGTGCCGCAGTATCTACAACGGCAGGGGGGCAAGTTGAAGCACGGGCCGGGGAAAATCACGTGCATTGGGATCTTTTTAACCGGCTGCTATAGCACCAAGGCTAATATAACGTTAGCGCAAGCCTACATTTACAAAGAATCTGTCAGTTCCCACTCTTTTTCTAAGGGGTTTATTCATTCAGAAAATAACTAAGAAACAAAAAATTTAATTTTTTTTATCAAAAAAACTTACTAATCATGAATATTTGGTCTTGTAGACACTTCTTTGGCCAAGCTTGAAACTAACGGTTTATGTGGGGGGAATTAAAATTGGACTTGTATTTTTCATGTGCATGTTATTTTTATGAACCTTTTAATGACTTTTTACTTTTGATAGGAGTAATAATGGCATGCCGCCCAGCTATCTTTTTTTCATTTTCAACAATATAGCAAAATTCCTAATAAAAAATATACTAGAAAACGCTAAAATCCCGCCCCGTTGATGGATGAGCTTTTTTTAAAGATTTTAGTTTGCGTGGGATATCTTTACTGTTTTCAAATGCTTTGTTTTGATGCTACGCATTGTAGGGGATTGTTGTCAAGTTTCTATTTTTTTTTTGTAATTTTTTATTATTTACCCTAAAAAACTTATATTAAAAACTTTATTTCTATGGGTTTGGGTAACTTTACCAACTTTTTTTTTCAAAAAACACACAATCACCAAACCTTAATGTCCATGTTAATATGAAAACCCCCCGTTTTTAAAAAAAGGGCCCTAAAAAAAAAACCCGGTTTGGTTTTTTTTTTTTTCCAAAAAAA
>JAMZAV010015655.1:0-11382 GCA_024449915.1 Sweltsa coloradensis | reverse complement strand
CCCTTTTTTTTTAAGCGGGTTTAGGTATGTATGGTCTTTTGTTTGGTCTACGTACGCAAACTCTGACAGGCTTTGGCAAATGCTAAGCGGGGATGTTCTTTAGATGGGAAAATGTCGGGTGTATTTTTCTAATGGGGTTATTCATATCTACCTTTGTGTTTGATTGTTGTCTTTCGGGGTGTTTTGATCTTCTTGGAGGGTTTGGCATTTCTAGTGGTTCGGATTTTCGGGTTGGTCTGATTGTTCTGGTAGGCCCGGACCAAAAGATGGTAGTATAAAAACTGTCGGTTAAGTGCCCCAAACTGCATAGGTCGGGTGGAAGTCTTTGCCACTACTAGCGCCATCTGCGGGTGGTCAGTTAACAAACTGGAAGTGGAGGGGGAATGGGGGGGCCTTCAAATTGATTGTGAATTTTGATTTTCTTGTATGCACTTTTTATCTCACTCCTTGCTGCAAATAACTTGATTTTTTTAAAAATTTACTAATAAGAAAATATACATCATAACCAATACTTGAGAAAATAATGAAAATACAATAGAGAAATCAAAAAAAAAGAAACTTAAAAATTGCTGTTAATCAAAACATTTTTCTAACTTTGCACATTCTTTAGTGGGGAAAATTTTTAATTACAAAAGAAATTAAATTCTTCTCTTAAAAAAACAGTGAAAAAATAGTGAAATTAACATACAAAACAAGTTTTTCCCAAAGGAAATAAATAATCAATTGTAAATAAAATTTCCCAGTATTTTCATTTTAAAAATTTGCAGGAAATCAAGAATAAAAAATTTTTTTCCCCAAATAGAGTAAGACAAGTGGGGCCGGGCCCCAATAATTTTATGGTAAATCACAAAATTATTCAGTTAATTTGGGGAACAAGAGGTCAGTTTAGGGTACACAACCCCAAAAAAATGAAAATATAAATTTTGAAAACCGTTTTTTTATTAAATTGTGTTTCACCATGTTTTAGAAACAAAGGGGAACCCGTGGGCATATCCTATAAGAGCCTAATAATAACAAATAACGCTTCTTTAATAAAACACATCAAAGGCTGGTTTCAATAGAAAAAGCATACCGTATATTGCCTTAAATATGTAATATCAATATCTCCAAACTTTCCTTTGGGGGAAGTAACGTAAGCCCACGTTTAAATAATTGAATAAAAATTGTTCCTCCTTTGAAGGCTAAAAATTTTTGGGAACTAAATTGATAAATGTAAAAAACATGGCCCTAATTTAAAAATTAAAATGGGTGGGCCCGGGTGCATTTTTCGGGAGCAGGAGGTGTGGGTCAGAGGTGATTTTTTTCAAATGATCATTTCCCTTGTGGTTTATTTGGACCTTGGGGAGCCCGATCGTTGAGATAAACCCCCTGAACCAGAAAAGGAGAAATATGTGTGACACGTAGGCGAGGCCTACAACCCAAAAACAATACGCGACGGCTTTACAATTTTTTTTACTCATTCACGGTAGGCCTAATTATGTTTTTAGGCCCTATGGTTTTTTGAATAAAAAATTTGCACAATCTGCCTAAAACCTATTGGAATTAAATTATGGTTTCATCAAAAAGTAATTGCCTAAATTCATTTCCCCCTTGCTTACTTTTGGACCAATTTTTAAAAAAACAAACCAATTTTTTGGCCTAACTGAACAAAAAAAAGACTACACCAATAGATAATTGGGCCCCGATAATTCAGCCCACAGCTCATTGCATAGCCTCATTGCATAGAAAAAAAAAATGAATTAGGGAAATTTTTGAATGGTTATTCATATTCAAAAGACATTCACAGAAAAATAAGGCCTACACCACGAGAGGAAAGGAAAACAATCAATAAATGGAAAAAAAATGTAGGCATGCTTCCAAACAAAAGTTGAACATTGGCTAGGGCTAAGGCCTACGGGGATAAATAATTTGCTGAATGATAGGCCTACCCACCCCAGTATTCAAGGCTAGATCGATCATTCCTGATGTTTTTAGTGTTCTTTTTTTAATACTCCCCCAAAATGCCCAAAGCCAAGATGTGCCCAGGCCCCTAGCCTAGCCTAGTAGTGTAGGGCTAGCCCTAGGCCTACCTTTGTGTATCCAAATTTGTGGGTTTTTTTGGGGCTCATCTTGGGTTCTTGGGTTTGTAGTGGGGGTACCCGGCATACGTAACTTTGAACCCTTTTAATTTTATTATATGTAGGAAGCAAGATTTTGCCTAGCCCTAGTAACCCGGGGTAGTCAGTGAAACCCATCGAAAAAACAAACTCAAAAAAATGAGCGACATGAGCCAAGGCAGAACCCAAACTTTTGTTTGGGAATTTTATACAAAAAAAAACCACCTAGGATTTTAGAAAAACGATCTTGTTTTACAGCCTTAGTTTTTAAAAGACTTTTGATGCGTATAGTGGGCTATAGGGCATTTATTTCATCTTGTGATTGTTCAACGGAAACGTCACGAAGGCAAAAAAAAACCCTTATTTTCAAATTCCCGGGGATCCGAACGGTTTCACGAGATGTGACGAGATTGCCCAACAAACCTCTCCCCCGCATGGTCATACGAAAATGTCGAACTACGTCAGGCCTCGGGGGCTCACTAAACTTTTTCCTTCCTTCTCCTCAGGGGGCTGGTGGACGTTCTGGGGTCTGGACGTTCTGGTTTGTCACTTTTTGGTTTGGTCTGGAATTTTTGGGATAACGGGATCTGGAAATTTTGTAGAGGTATGGGGAAAACGGTATTCTGGAAGTTCTAGTAGTTCTGGTTCAACTGGTCTTCTTCTTTGCTGTCCCCTGTCGAGTAGCGCCGTTTTTCATCTTGATGTGCTTTTTGTTTTTCTTTCACTTCGCGTCTTATTCTAGTTAAAATGTTTTTTCCCGGTTACATTTTTTTTTTAACTATAATTCTTCTGTAATAAGCGTCGGCTATTACTGTGCCCCACTTACTCCTCTAACATTGCCGATATTCACCGCTATTATAACTCTATATGGAGCTCTTGTCGATAACCTATTCAAAACAGTCTATAATTAACCGTTCCCCTATAAAAGATCCTGCATCACACACATTGTTCATATCTTCTGTCGTATTAAGACCCGATCGCCATCATTTTTCCAGTTTGCGTTGGTACTGAATTTCTGATGAAGTGAATTTTTTCACACCCCCCCCCGCAAAAACATCCATTGTTCTGATTATTCCCTACTTTCCTTTGTTCTAGCATAAATTATCTATTGCTGTAATAAGACTAGCATATTCGTGTAATAACTTTAATAGAACAGATCAAAGACATACCATACCAGTTAACACCGAATACCACTCCACATCACAGTATCACATACACTCATATTCATATTCAACACTCAAATTCACACTCACACTTAGCCATCATTTTATATTACATTTATGTGCATGGCCGCCGGCAGAAATTTCCTCCTCCCCTCCACGAATTTTAAGCAGGGGCGTGCGGCCGAGAACAACTATCCACAATTGTTACAGCTTCCAGTTAGCGGCCAGCCACGGCGCGGCGTGTAGGAGGCGGCAGCCCCCAACAATAGCGACGCAGGCGAAATTTTGAAAATCTAGGTTTTAAAGAATCGCATTTGCGTACGTTGTTTTAGAAAAAGTAGTGGGCTGAAACGACTTTTACCCGTATAATTAGCACATTTTCTAATTTTTGTGACAGTAGATACCTAGAAAGCTAAACAAAAACATCGACCTGTCTCCAACTTTGATTACGGTTAACTAAAATTGGGTTATGCAGTTCGAAAATCAGAGACACACGTTTCAAAAATAAAAGGCCCTCTTCATTTTATGAGCATAAAATTATAATGAAATAGTGACTGATTTTGCATACCATTTTTTCTTTTACTTACATAACTGCCAACTGAAGTTCTCTCCAGTAGTTTAGCAATGCATATGCTGCGAATAAATAAAATATAAAACATTAAACACGACTTACTTAGAGCGTCTACATCGACTAATAATTTACTCAGTGGCCTACAAATCATAGAAACAAACTATCGTCAGCTTCAAATTATCTATTATTTTCATTTCAATAAATATCATACACATCAATATCACATACATAAAAATAAATCTTTTTTCAAAACGGGGCGTGATTGACTAAGACCCCTAAACAATTAAACAAGCGAAATTTTCAATACATTACTAAGTATAAAACCCCCCAATCTAGCCAACACTCCGCTCACCGGATCTGATCACTTAAAGTACTATTATTTATATATTATTAATATAAAATTTTTTTAATTTAGCAATTCGCGCTTTCACAAAAACAATTAATTTATATGTAATAAACGCATATCACAGTTGAAAATTTATTTTTCATTGAAATCCAGGCGGCCGAGAGCAAGCGCCCCCCCCCTTGGCACCCCCCCCTCCCGCGCGACCCCCCCTACTGTTATAGTGTGTTATCATATGAGCTAATTGTATTGCTGTTGTCCCGTATGTGATATTTTACGTGCTTTATTAACTTATATAGCCGAGATAATTGAGTATATTGTATTATGTGTTTTATATTGTTTACACAAATGTATTTGCTAAATCTAATTCTTATATATTAAGCCATTGTGTATATGGCTCCATACGTGGTAAGACACATTGTGATATGGGGCTATGACTCTAAGTTAATTTCTTACCTCCCAGCCAATGTGAGATTGTATGTCATGTTGGAAATAAATAATCATATAATAATAATAATTCTACCTATCCTGTCAAAAGCTCCACATATTATTGCCTTTTTTTTATTATTGGTTTATAAAGTCAATGCCACTTCTAAAAAGAATTAAAACACTATTTCTCTAATGATTCCCATCAATTTCAGGGGCGGTAGATGAGGTCTTCGCTATCTCAACCATCCTATGCCTTTTCGTTTGATAAATCTTTTCCTTATTTAGACGAATTAAGAAGACTTCATCTACTCGCTTCTGCCACAAAATAATTTACGGACTGCTCAACGTTAAAATGCCCTAAATATATAATCTTATTTTAGATATAATTACCTTTATCTGAAGTATTACAAAATAAGCCTCCTAAATGAATACTATGCCCTAACCACTAACTGTCAAACAAACAAAATTCCAACTGTTCAATGTTATTCACAGCCTTAGTCCTAAGACAACGTTATTAAACCTACAAAAATAATGCGTATTAATTACTAAAGAACTAAATTAAAATTAAATTAATTAATATAAACATAAACATTCAATGTATCCTTGCTAGTAAAACGCACTAGCTGGATCAAGAGTTGGGTGTCAAAATATATGAGATGGAATGCTTAGTATTTCATTTCATTCAATGCCATTCAGTATTATTATATATTATTATTCATAATTATTATTAATTATTTGTATTATTATTATTATTATTATTCATTATTATTATCTATACTCCATTCATTATTATATATATTATTATTAGATCATATTATTATTAAAGTTAATTAATTATTATTTATTATTTTGTTTATTATTTATTATTTTTTTTTAATAAAATGAGTTTGCTCATTCTACTAAAGCCCCAACGTATCTGCGGGACTATGCCTCAAAAGACAATACGCTGATATGTACCTCATAATAATAACAAAACATTCAAATTCAAAACTTATCTAAAATCTATACAGTATTCAACTAACATTCAAATCAAAAAACTTATCTTTATCTTTACAAAATATACAACATACATCGTTTTATAAAACTTTGTCATTGAGGATTTTCGGACAATATGGCATGTACAAATTATAACCGCTTTCTGCATTTTGATGAATAAATTCTTGTTAATGTCCAGTTGGTGTAAACTATTGTGTAGGTTGTGTGGTATAACTGCCGTGGCTGACACAATAACTGGTATTGTAGTGAATTGATCTTGTTTCCACATTTTCTTTATTTCTTGTCCTAAGTCAAAGTAGCGGCTAACTTTTCGGTCCCACGTTGTTTCAATACTTTGGCTTAGTGCAATTGCTACATCAATGATAAATGTTTGCCTTTTTTATTTATCCGTTAAAATTAAATCAGGTATAATATGTTGTATCGTCTTATCTGTAATAACAGCCCGATCATAATATAGTTTCCAATTACAATTTTCTAATACCTTTTCAGGTAGGTACTTATAGTATGGTACCGGTACGATGTTCTCCAATAACGAACACTTTTGGGCTAGATGTTGGTGAATTATGTTGGCAACTTGATTATGTCTTGCAAATAGTCTGACTGGGCTAGAAGTTTACATCCCGATATTACATGATCTATGGTCTCATTGGTCAAATGGCACTTTCTACATTTATCATCCAGAATTGTCTTGTCTTTATTGATGTGCTTCTTGAAATTTCGTGTAGACAATTACTTGATCTTGTATGGCCATGAAAAATCCCTTTGTTTCTCCAAATAAATTGCCTACTTGTAACCATTTATTAGATGCATCAGTGTCTATACATAATCACGATGCAATTCTGTGTGATGTCTCCCATGCAGTATTTTAAGTTTCCACATTTCTTCTTAAATATCATCACTTATGAGATTGTCTGCAAAATTGTCATCGTTATGCAGATCTAACGGTGTGAGGTTGATATCCGCTTGCACTACAGCTGTATGTAATCGTGAAGTATTTTACTATAGAAGTATTCCCTTAACAAATTGATTTGCTTAATACGTGCGTTATTTAAATCAATACTCCCTCTTCCACCACGTAACCTAGACAATGTCGTCCGTTCGACCGCCGCTCTGGGGTGATGAAGTCGGTATTCTGTTAGAAGAGTTCTTATTTTTCGATTAATTGCTTGCATCTCAGTTTCCGAAAGAATACATTAAAACTTAAACTGCGTAAGTCTTAATTGCCTTCACTTTATTTTTCCCGTTTAAATTTGATGTCAATATTTCTTTCACTCTCTTCACAAAAGTATATTTAAGCTTTTTCTTCGCTTCCGCTTGATGAATCTGTTCAGCTGAATGAACCCCAAGGTATATTTATACACCTCACCTTCTTCCATTCCTTCAATAACAATTTCACCCGATTGTTGAACACCATGTGAAGCTTGAACTTTGCCCTTTTTGACACATGATATTTTACACTTTTCTAATCCAAATTCCATTTGAATATCTTGGCTAAACGACTGTGTGATTTGTAATAGATGATTGAGTTGTGTCATCTGTGATCGCATATAGTTTGATATCATCCATGTACATTAAATGAGACAGTCCAAATAGTGTATTTCCACTTTCTTTTATTTTGAAACCATATTTTGATTTATTAAGCAGGTTTGATAATGGATTTATTGCCATACAGAACCAGAGTGGGCTTAATGAGTCACCTTGAAATATTCCACGTGCAATTTTTAGTTCACCAGTTGTCAAAGTTTTCTCTGTCAATTTTAATATTTAAAGTTGTTCTCCATGTGTTCATAGCGTTCTTCAAAAACTGTATTAATATTGGATCTATTTTATATATTTCCAATACATGTAAAAGCCATGAATGAGGCACAGAGTCATACGCCTTTTTGTAATCAATATGTGCAGTATGAATATTCCTTTTGGACACATGTGTTTGTCTCATAACCAAAGAATCTTTAATTAACTGTTCCTACAACCTGGGAATACTTTTTACAGCCCTTTTGTTCCTCTGATAATATTTATGTTCTTCACAATGCTGGTAAATTTTGTTTGCAATACAAGACTGTAAGTAATTTGTACAAAGTTGGTAGGCTTGTTATTGGTCTGTAGTGAGCTGGATTTTGTGTATCTCATTCTTTGTTTAAGTAGCGTCTTTCCTTTTGTAAAATATAAAGGAATGGCTTCATCTCCTTTCACTAATGCTGTAAAATTTTTTGCTAGATCTTCATGCAAACGGGTAAATTTTTTATACCAAAAAAGTTAGGATGTTATCAACTCGGGGAGTTTCTATTTTATGTGCTCCATGTAATACTAGTTCATTCTTCGAGAGAAATGCTATTATGGAAATTTCTTAAACTTGCTCCATATCTTGGGTTTTTTCGAAAATCTGTGCATTTCTGTGTGCTCTACAGGTCTACTCCTGATTTTTCCCAAAAATTAGTTATATTTTGCTCTGAGGTGTACCGTTATAAATTTGGTGTAAGTCCTTTTTTGAAAAAATGTCGATAGAAAATTTTTTCATTGTACAAAACATTTCTTTTTGTGTTTTCTATTTGTACAAAAACCTGTACCTTTTCAGCCTCTTTGACAGCGCACAAAGTTTTTGTTTTAATGTGTCCGGTAATAAATTAAAAGAAAATTTCTCATTTTCGTCCCCTAGGTTATTTTTTATTTTATTATTTTTAAATTATTATTATTATTATTATTTTTATTATTATTATTATTATTATTTTTTATTATTTTTATTATTTTGTTTTACATGCTTAAAAAACCAAATTTTCAATACCCAACTCAGGGGAGAGAACGTGATTGGGATTTATCCTGCGATCTTCTTTTTGACAGCTACTTTGCAGTTTCTGTTGGTTTATGTCGTGTAAATAAACAGTCACAAAAAATAGCAGTTTCGAAAAGATTTTTTCTGGGGCCCCGGTAGTTTAATTGGTAAAGCTATGGCACGTTAACAGGGGTTCTGGGTTCGAACCCCGTTGGGGCAACCTTTTTCGACAACTGCTATGAATCAATAATATGCCCTTAAACGGGCTTATGCTTAAAACCTAATTTTTCTATTTCCCCCAATTTATGGGAGAGAGACGTGATTGGATTTATCCTTGCGTCTTTCAGTTTTGACAGTACATTGCAGTCTCTTTGGATTTATGTCAGGGAAAGCAACAGTCACAACAAATAGAGTTTCGAAAATTTTTTTGTTTGTGGGTCCCCGGTAGTTAATTGGTAAAAAAGTATGCACTTTTAACCGGAGGTTTTGGGTTCGAACCACAGTCGGGGCAAACTTTTTCGACAACTGCTATGAACAAAAAAAATTTTTAAAAAAATTATTATTATTATTATTATTTATTATTTTTATTTTATATTATTATTATTTTATTAAACGGTTTTCGGACATTGTACCGCGTTTTTTAAGATGTAAAACACATACCTGTTTTTATTGCGCGCTTGACGTTTCGCAGCCTACGTGAGCCGCATTGCCAAAGACTAAAGAGTTCCTGCTTTTTAATTATAATTTTATTTTTTATTATTTTATTATTATTATTTATTGGGTATTTCAAAAAACTCGGTTAAAAAACCCGGGGCTAAATTTGTACGGACTTACGCAAGTACTTCCATGTGTACCCATATTTCATACATTTTACTTGTCTTAACCTAACTAAAATAAATTTATTATAAATTGTAATATTGTTTTTAGATGATGTTTTTTTTCTGCTGTGTACGGTCGTACCGATTCTCGTCGCCATTTTAGCATTTGCTCTTCGGACTATGGGAAACCACGAAAAAATGTAGGAGGAAGCTGTCTCGAAATCTCGAAGTATGATTTTAGTTTTTGAAATTTACGACTATTTCTACACGTGTGAGTACCATTACTGCCTTTTGAGTCTCGATGTATACATTTGGGGTTTAAACTATTGTTTAATTTTCATTAGCTTTTCGGGAGATGCCGTTGGGGATATAAAGTAGGGGTTGTATTTACCTTTTTTTGTTTCCACCCCTTTTTTTGTCTCAATTGCAAGTTATATACTTGTCAAATTTTTTTTTTTCCCTTAGTCTCGCGTTTTGGCACATTGGACAGAACGTCAATTAGGGGAGTTTCTTGTTTTTTTTTTGTCAAAATTATTTTTAAATAGGTCTGTTGTGATGTACGTTTTGGGCTGTTAAACTGTGCGGTGTAATATAATTTGTAATCTTTTCTATTATACTTTCTTGGTTTGTATTTGTAGTAAAAGGGGTGTGTTGTCAATGAGGGTTGTCTTGATTTTCTAGTTTTTTTTTTTTATGAATAATGTTAGCTACTTGGTTATGTCTGTAGAGGTAATCCGTTTGAATTTTTAACTTCACCCGGATATGATGCGATTTTTCACCCTTTCATACATTTTCCATTGTCGTTTTCTGTGCAAATTTGTATAATGTTTTTTTATAATTGTTTTTTCGCAATCACTCTGTCCTTGAATAGCATATAAAACCTTCTGTTTCCCAAAAGTTCCCCTTGTTTTAACCCCCAATTTTATGCTTTAATATTTTCGTGACTTTTTTGAGTTCATATAAGTCTCTTGTGTAGGGTCTTTTCTAGAGAACTCTTTTGCAGCCCCAGTTTGAGGGTTCCCTTGTATATAAACAGTTTCGTTTGCTGATGAGGAAGTTAATGATTTGTCAGCTAGCACCACAGCCCTATGTAGGTGGATTGGTTGTCTTTGTAAAAAAAGTTTTTTTAAAATTTATTTTTTTATAATATGAGTTGTTCGGGTCAAATTTGGCCCCGTCCTTCTTTTTCCTTTAAATGTCAAAACTCTTATTGCTGATTTAGGTGAGCCTTCGGGTTTTTTAAGTGAAGTACGAGTTTAAAATTTCCCGCGCATGGATGTCGTCTGCGTCCCTTTAATGATACGAATGAATATGTCAGTATGGATAGCATATTTTTTTGCGTGATCTTTTTTTTACCCTTTAAAATTTCGTCTTGAAGTGACTTTAGTCGTTTTTTGTTGTATCTACCAATTTTGGGTTATTACTTTATGTTCAATTCGGCAGCTTGTGAGAAACCTAAATATTTTTATAACGTTAATCCCTTACTCCAATCCTTTTCCCATCATCTAGCTGGAACTTTCTCCGCGTAACCTTTCCCTTTCGAATTTTACGTCTTACACTTGTCTACTCCGAACTCCAGCAGTATCTTGACTAAATTCAAAGTAGTATTTATTAAACTGTTTATTAACAAAAAATTTATGCATATAAATTTAGATCATTCCATGAAGAAAGGTGAGAAATTTGTGACATACCAATTATTGTCCTTAATTTTTAAAAACCCTATGTTGATTTTTTAAGCATATGCGACAGTGGGTTTAATGACAGACAAAACATAATGCGCTAAATGAAATCACCTTGGAAAAAAGCCACGTTTTTTTGGGATTGGATTGTAAATATTGCTGGTTTTTCATATTTTTGTTTTAGTGTTTTTCTCCATGTCTCCTTACTGCCTTCATAAAATTTTCAATTATGAGTTTATTTTATATATTTTCAAAATCTGAATAAACCATGTGTTGGGTTGAGTCAAACTTTCTTGTAGTCAATGTAGTTACGTGAATATTCCTTTTTCTTATTTTGTGCCCCGGTTCATTCATTTAAATCGATAATGATTGTTTTTTCATCCCCGCAGTTCTTACACTCCTTTTGTTTCGACCATGTATTGTATTCTTCGCAATGTTAATATTATTTTTTATGCATGAAGTCAATATTTTTATATAGTTGGTAGACATGTAATTGGGCCCAAATTTTTTTTCCCCT
>JAMZAV010015653.1:0-11618 GCA_024449915.1 Sweltsa coloradensis | reverse complement strand
TTTTTGAAGAGACGAAAAATTTAAATTTAGTTGCTGTGGCGAAATTTTGCTAGGGCCCCCGGCTAAAACACGAAACCCCGTTGCGAGTATTTTTTACACAATGCGAGTGGCCAATTAAGGGAAATTTGAGGGGGGTTTGCTAAAAGTTTTTTACTTTTCAGGCGGGCCCTGGGCCTACCCTTTTCAAAAGGGTGTGTGTTTTTTTTAAAATTTTTTTTTAAAAAAAATTAAAAAAATCAGGTTTACCCCTTTTGGGAATTTAGCCTTAACCCATTTTTTTTTATTTAAATAAATTTTTTTCATTTTTCCCTTTTTAAAAACAGATTTTTTTTTGTTTTAAATCAAAAAATACCCAGTTTTTTAAAAATTTTGTCAAGTTGGTTAAAATCCCCAAGCTTTTCAAAAAATTTCTAAATTAATTTTTCTTAAAAAAAAAACCTTTGCAAAACTCGTTGGGCCTAAAACTCTTGTGTTTTGCTCAAAATGAAAAAAAAGCGAATTTAATTTTAAAATAAATGATTTTTATTAAATAAATCTTTGGGTTTTTTAAAAATGTTTTTTAACTCAAAAACCCCCTGCTCACTCCCCCCCTAATAAGTTAAAGGGTTTGTTTTCCCACAGCCAACAAAACACGTTCTTGGGATACCCACCCACCTTCTTTTTAGACCCGGGTGGCGCCCGTGCCCCCGTGTAGGGGTGGGGGGTGAAACCTCGATTTGTTCTTGCTCCGAAAAAAGGGCCCCAAAATTTCCCAAAGGGAATCCCCTGACGTCCTTCTCTAGGATGTATTTTCCTCGGCCCCGGGGGACTTTTCCCCTTTTTCTCGCCCCATCATTTTCCCTGGGGTTAATAATAATAAAATAAATAAAAAATAATAATATATTTAAAATTGATATTATTTTCGTTAGCAAATTGGGCCCGGGAAAATTTTAATTTTTTAATTGAGTGTTTTTTCCCCCTCACCCAAAAATTCGCCAAAAGGGGGAAAAAACAGGATTTTGGTAATGATTTTTAAAAAAACACTAAATAAACAATAATAATAATAATAATAATAATAATAATAATAATAATAATAATAATTTTTTTTTTGGACATTAAAAAATTTATGAAATGTACATTATTTACTAATTTAAACAGTTTTTTAACCGTGTTGCCCCAGGATGGGATTAAATACAAAACTACTAAGTGAAGAAAAAAAAATTTTAAAAAAAAAAATGTATCTGGCCTACTTTTTAAATATACCAGCTTTCCCACAACAGTAGGCTACTGGGTATGTAAAGTATTCAGAAAAGGCATTCTTTTTTAAAATTTTCAGGACATCATATACAAAGAAAGGCCTAAAGATTATATTTTTTTAAAACATTTTGGATAACTTGCCCAACAAAAAAGCAGATGCTTGGTAGGGGGGGGGGTTTTTAGAAAAAACACAGAAAAATGGAATGTTTCCCTTTTTTGGAATGAAAGAGAAATTTTTTTTCCCCCAACGAAAATTAAAAAATTATCTGTGTTTAAGATCACAGAGTTCCCCCCATGTGCTAGGACCATGCTGAGCTACCCGTGATAAAATTGACAAAGTTGTTTTGTTTGGGGAAAGCAATTTGGGACCCACCTGCATTTTTTTCGTTGGGACCAGTAACTACAGACGGCACAAAATTTAATAATGGGCCTAATAAAACCCAAAATAACCTCCACTAAAAAGGGCCATGGGAGACGGGGGGCCTAGTGGGCCCTATTTGGGGAAAAAAAATACCCCGGCCTATGACCCCAAAATTTTCCTTTTTAGGTAAGATAAAAAAGTTGGGTTTTAATCGGTAATGAACTAATGAACTTCTGCAGACGGGCACACCCCTATTAACTTCTAGGGCATTTTTTTAGTGATTTTGGCCCAAATATTTAACCCCATTCCGTCAAAAAATCGGAACAGTTCCGTGTCCGTTCCGTTCGTCATTTAAATTCGCGCCAAATGAAGTGGGGCCCAGTTTTAGTCAATCTCACAAGATACCGCAGTACTAGGCCCATATTATTTTTAATATATATATATATTATTATTTTTAAAACCCTACATTTTTAAAATATATTTTTTTATTATTTATGCCTTCATATTTTGGAGGCTGACTCTTTTACCGGGGGTCGAGTTTGTTTTCCCCCAAAATTTTTCGAACACGGCCCTTTAACAGACAAAAATAAAAATGGGAAGGGCCCACAAATTGTAAAAGGCATGCGCCGTAAAAAAAATAGGCCCTTTTGACGTAAAGGGTTCTGAATATTAGGAGATTTGGGGAAACTGAAGGCGATTGTGCTGAATTTTCCCCCGAGAATAATATATTGTGAGATTCAGGAAGTGTTGTTTTATTTGATTGCAAATGAGCAAGCATTTGAAAATGAAACTGGATGAAGGGCTTTGGTGTTTTTAACCAAGATTTAAAAAAACACGATACCAAGTGGGTTGGCCTAGGATTGGCGGGGAAAATTTAAAAAGGAAAAACAGAGCAAAATAAATTTAAAAAAAATACTCTAAACCCACATTTTTTTTGCATTTATGCGATTTCGGCCAGTAGGAAAGGTGTACCCCCCTAATCGGTTTTAACTGCTTCCGTACGGGAAAAATAAACAAAATAACCCTACTCATGGCTAAATGAGTTAGCATTTTTACTTTAAGAAATAGTTTTTGGGATGAGGAAAGTGTAGTTAAATTTTTAAAAGAGCAATAGACTAATTATTAAACCCTTATATAAATTATTTACTGTTCCATAAAAAGTACAAACAAAACAAAAATTTGGGGGCCCTTTAAAATGTTCGATACCCTTAGAATTTTTTTAGGGGGGGGTTTTTTTTCGAGGGCAGGGTAAAAATTTTTTCTTTTGACGTTTAAAAGACCATTTTTGTCTTCTTTTTTCAGGATTTTGAAATTGATTTTGATTTTTGGGGATATGTAAAAAGGTAAATTTTTTCCCAACATGCTCGTAATTTTCCCGCTCACTCACTAGGCTATTAAGTGAAAGCAAACCTGGGCCCCCCGGTCGTCTTCTTTAATTTTGAAGTGCAGAGTCAAAAAGGGGGAGTATTGCGTCGCTTAAAACATAAGCCTGCTCTTCGTATGTGCTTTGAGAATGCAGCTCAGTCCAGTCATCGTATCGTAAAAGTTTACCTGGGGCCCTACTGGGATAGAGAATAACACAATGGTAAAAATATGAAAATGATTGATTGATATGTTTGGTATGGTATTGTCGGGTACTAATTCTGTAAAATAATTAGCCCCCATTAAAAAACAAATACGTATTAGCCCTACTAGATGCTTTTGAAAGAACTAAAAAAATAAAAATACATTCAAGTCGTTATAGGCCTACAGGGTTATTGGTCTGCCCCCATATCGGGCCTAAAGCTTTCTACAAAATAAAATTTACATGTGCAAATGCTGAATAAAAAAAAAATTTTTAGTACCCTGGGCCTTACAAAAAAAAAAATCTGGCAGTGCTGCTTATTTTAGCTACAGGTTGCCTCCAGGTTTTCCCTTATAGGTACCCCTAGTAGGCTTTATCTTTTAAAAATTTTTTTCTATTTTATATTGAAAATTTTGAAATTTTTGTAGTATTTTTTATTTCTTTGGAATTTTTAAAAAAGTTAATTTTTTAAATATGGGCCCTATTTGGGAATTGAATTGGGCAAATTTAGTATTAGGGGTGTTGTGTATGGGAATCTTCTGTTGTTTTTGTTTAGTGTGGGGGCCCTACATGTGTGATTTTTGCCCAGCAAATGAAAGGGTTTTTTTTTAAAAAAAATACTGATTTAAGAATGAAATACTACAGTGAAAAGGTAAGAATTTTTAGATAAAAAGGTGTGTGTGATTTCGGGGTGCGCCTTTACAATGTTTCGGGTTGCCGTTTTTTTTTTTTAAAAATACTGTCATTTTGTGGGAATGCCCCCAAATTTCTTTCCATATTTTTAAACGGGCTAATAGGCATATTTTAAAAAAAGATTAACACAAAATAAAAAGGGCCAGAAACTTCTACCAGGTGTGAAAGGCCTGGTATGGATGGGAAAACTATTCAGTGTAAGATGACACTACGGATACAAAACCATTTCATACAGATTTTTACTTAGCAGCAGAAACCCGGGGACATGGGAGATCAGGGGGAAGTAAAATGCAGGCGGCAAATGAGTTTCCCTGAGGGAACATGGGCAAACAAAAAGGGGATGAATAAAAACACGGACTTAGAGAATGCTGGGTGTAGAGAATTTGAATTGCAGGTGGGAAGGACACGGTTGAGATAAATTCGCGTTCAGGGGTTTCTTCCGCGAAATTTTTGATTACCCTACCCCCCTGATTTGCTGTTCCTGATTTTTGGCAACCTAAAATTTTGTTTTTTATATATATATTTTGTAATTTTTTAAAATTTAGTAGTAAATGTCAAAAAACAAAATTTTTAAATTTCAAAAAGGGGGGGAAGTTAGCCAAAAACCCTTTTTTATTGTATGACAAAATCGATTGTATCTTCTTTCAAAATTGGGGATCTTACCCATTTAAAGGTACCTTTTTTTTCTCCCCACAAAAACAAGATGTTCCTCGCCATAAAAACCATGCAACCTTCTCCAATTTCCCTCTCAATCTCTTGTGCTAAAAATTTACCTTAAAATTTTCCCCTTTATTCCTCCAAAAAGGCCCCCTCCCCAAGCCAAACCCAAAATTATTTTTTTTTTTTTTTCCATGAAAAATCGGCAATTTTAAAATTTTTTTTTCGATTTTTTTTAAAAAATTTCTTCTACTTATAACACCTACAGCTTTACCCGTTTTTAATGTTTTTTGCAAAGAACCTTTTTTTTATGAACTAATTCTTTGTAATTTGAGCGCAATTGAAAAAATTTTTATCAAAAAAATCAAAATTTAAACGTTTTTTTTTTTTTTTTAAAAACTTTTCTTTGTTAAACACCTACCTACATGCTTTATCCGTTTGTAATGTTTTTTTCCAGAACCTTTAAATTTTTTATGAATTTATATTTATATTAATTTGACGAAATCGAAAAATTATTTCTTATAAAAATCGCAATTTTATGATTTTTTTTAACAAATTACGTTTAAATTAAAAAAAGATAAAAAAAAAATTTAATTTTTAATTTAATTTTTAAAAAAATCTACTTAAAATGATTTTGCCACGGGAAAAAACAAAAAAATTCGCATAACAAGGGCAGCTAAATGCACCAATTACGCTCATCCCAACGCGGGGGATTTAAGCTTTTTCCTAGTATTTATAGGCTATATACTAATTGGGCAAACGGGACGAAAAATACAAAATAAAATTAAAAAAAACCGTAAAAATGTTCACAACTCTAGAAAACACACAACAGTCTGCTCCTTCTCATAGCATTTTTAATTGGATGTACTTCTTTTTTTTTTATGAAAATTTTAAATATAAAAAAAAGTCATAATAATATAAAAAAAACAACAAAAAAAAATAATAATAATTGTTTTCGGGTTTATGTAAAGCCCCAACTCCTTTTCTCCCTAATAATTTAAATGTAGGCCTACGTATATCGTTTACCGTCATTTTTAATTTATTACATAATTTAACTAAATCAATTAAATCGTTTTTAGGCCTAATTATTACAAAAGAAAAAGTCAATGATATGACCTACAAGATTTTTAAGCTGTCTGCAGTGTGCAGAATGATGCGTCATCCCATTATTGACATACAAAACAATAATAAAAATAGGCAATCAGCTATTCAATAGGCCTACTTTTAATAAAATTTTATTTGATGAGCGACCCCCCAAAAAATTTTAAAGCCCCGTTGTTTTTTTTTTTTGTTTTGTTTTTTTTTTGTTTTTCCGTCTGTTTGTTCGTCTCCTACCGGGCAAACGGCATATGCGATCTTGATGAAAAATTTGACACGACCTTCGTTTTCTCTGAACTTAGACTTGCCACGTTTTTGGGTACAATCGAGAAAATATTTCTCATGAATATTTTCGTACTTTTTACGATTTTTTTCGATTTTTAGTGCGATATTTTCGTGCCATTTGGGCCAATTCTGACCAAAGGGGTGGGGCTACAACGTTCATATTTCACATGGACATTAAGGTAATGGTGATGTATTGCTTTCTGAAAGAAAAAGTTGAAAAAGTTAGCCAGAATCGAGAGAAATAAGCTTTTAATAACGTTTTTTTGACCTTTTGTGCGATATTTTCGTGCCATTTGGGCCAATTCTGACCAAACGGGTGGGGCTACCAAAACGTTCATATTAGGGTCAATGGGGGAAAAGTGTGGTTTGGGGTAAGTGTGGCATCTGCTTATAAGTGTTCAGGGTTGCAGTTTTGGCAAATTTTTATTTTTTTAAAAGTAGTAACTAGATTTTTTTATACTAAAAAAAAAATTGGGGGCCTCCCACAAGAACTAATCCTAAATTTTAAATTTTTAAAGAAAAGCACCTTAGCTGGTTTTAACTAATTTGCAATTCTACGCAGACCTTGCAATATTTAGTTATATTCTGCAAATATTTTTTTTAAATTTATGTCCACATGTTGTGCTTTTTGGGTTAATGTGCCTATGTAATAATGGGGGGAAAAAAATCCATAAATTTCAAATTTGCTTGGTGAAAATTTAGGTGCCACACTTACCTCAGTATTTTTACATACCCGGGGCAAGTGTGGAAACCATTGTATTTAGATGGCGGTGGACATAGCTGCACATTAGTTGGCTTTTATTGACATTACTTGATGGCCACAGAAGAATAAGAAGAGTGGTATCAACTCATCCCATGCTTGAAATTCCAAAAAAAAAGAAAAAAAAAAAAATTTGATAAAAGTGTAAATGTTGCTTTGACTTAGCGAATTTATTACAAAAGATAAACTATTTAGCTAATCTGAAAATAAAAAAAAGAACTTGTCATGAAGAAGGGCAAAGATAAGCCTAAGGTTTCCCAAAAGCAGAATAAAAGTAAGCCCGCAGGTAAACAAACTGAGCGTAGGAAAGACATAGGACGAGGACTGCCAGCCCGGGGGATCAGAAAGTGACAAGAGACACTCCAATGAGATTTTATGGGACAACAGTGTTCGATATAGGTCTAGGTGACCCGGGTTGTTCTATTTCCCCAGTTCCAAATTGTTAGTGAATGGGGCATTGTGCTAGTCGAATACCTGGGAGGCAAGCGAAAAGAAACAAAAAATCGGTATGTATGCATTGAACAATCGGGAAATTGATAATGAAGATGAGCTTAAAATAATGGGTCTACGTGCTACGACCACACCAAAATAAATTTGCACCCGTAAGAAGGATATCATATCAAACTGCCCCGTGTTGGGCATTTTACCCGCACCAGATATCACTTGTGTAGGTTTAAGAGTAAAGCTACTCTTTCCATGGCCCAGTGGATACAAATGAGGGCCAATGTAAAGAAAAAAAAGCACAATGCATAATTTCATGTTATAATACTAAAAATCATTGTTCTGTTAGCTTATGTCATAGGCCCTACTCATGTGTAACTTATATTATAACACTTTTTATGTTGGTAAAAATCTTTAATTGACATGTGCGTAGTTGTAATTAAGACTGTTTTGTTTATAATAACCAGTAAAACCATCATACAAGTCTAGTTTTTTTTTTATTTTTAGTAGCTCTAGGTATAACCTGTATGCCACATTTAACCCCCGCAAAATCCTGCATGATTTACTTCTAAAAAAAAGTGATCCCAAAAATTCCCTAAAAGCCGCCACACTTGCCCCAAACTCGGGGCAAGTGGGCGGCCATTTTTATGTAACTTTTTTTATTTCCCTTTTTTTTTCCCAATGCCTTTGTTATATTCACATTTTGTTAAAAACCTTAAAAATTTCTTAGTTTTAAAATTTGAAAGTATTGGAAATTTAAACAAGGAAAACTAACCATCAAAGTCAAATTTTTTTTTTTTCATGCCACATTTACCCCCACGACCCTATACATGGACTTAAGGTTAGGGGTTTATGTATCCCTTTTTGAAAAAAAAAGGGGAAAAAATTTCCAAAATCCTGAAAAAAAGTTTTTATAAGTTTTTTAGGGTAAAAAAAACCCAATTGAAAAGAAAAAAAAAGAACTTGACAACATTCCCTACAATGCGAGGCAGCAAAAAAAAGCACTTGCAAAAGTAAAGTTTACCCCTAAAAACAAAAACCTTTTTAAAAAGTCATCCACACGCGGCGGATTTAAGCGTTTTTCCCTATTTTTAAAAAAAATAGTCCTAGTGTATGATGTACTAGCCTACTCCGTTTGCTTTTTTTAACATTTAAAACGTGTAGAAAACGTGCAAAAAAGTGTAGGACTAAAATTTGCTAGAAGCCTTTGTTTTTTATATATCAAAAAATTTATTGAAATTATTATATTGGGGGGGCACTTTTTCTTGGAAAAATACTCGTCTTATCATTCAACTTTTATTTGATACCACACTTGTTTCTGTTTTTAATAGTTTAATAGTGTAGTTTGTTTTTTTTTTAGCTAATATCATAAAATTTTTCTCAACTAGGAAAACGCAAAATCCCCCCGCGTTGAGGGGATGACTTTTAAAATTTAGTTTGCAGGGATATTTTTTACTTTTGAAAGTTCTTTTTTTGCTGCCTACGATTGTAGCTATTGTTGAAAAGTTTCTTTTGTTACCTCTCAAATTTGGGATTATTTTCCGTAAAAACTTATATTAAAGCTTTTTTTCTATAGATTTCCTGGCTAACTATTTAAAAATTTTTTTTTTTTTAAAGGGACAACTCACCATAACCTTAATGTCCTGTATAATATGAAGTTGTAGCCCACCCGTTTTGGGCAGAATTGGCCCAATGTCACGAAAATTCGCACAAAAATCGAAAAAACGTAAAATACGATATTCTGAGAAATATTTCTTCGTTTACCCAAAAAAATACACCTCTAAGTTTCAAGATTCGAAAGGGCCTGTCAAATTTTTATCAAATCGGATATGCGTTTTCCTGGTAAAATTTAAAAAACAGACAAAATTAAAAAAAAAAAAAAAAAAAAAAAAAAACCCGAGCTAAATTTTTTTTTGGGGGCAGTGAAAATTTAAAACTTCGCTTCGCCATCCCAAATTATTTGTTGTAATTTAAATGCCATTAAAAATTTCCCGTTTTTAATAAAGGCGATCCCCAAAACTTACGAATTTTACTAATAAATACGCGGACGATAGGGACACAATCAGCAATGTTTTCGCAAATGATCAGAAATGTTACAATAATCAAGTTGAACCTAACTGAATATACGCGCCCCCATAAGCAGCTCGCCTCTATCACCGATCGGTCCGACATGTTGCGTCTTAGTGCTCCCATCTATCTTTGCTTGGAAACCCGCGTATAGACCAAGGAAGAGGTGGAAGGACACCATCAGGAGACTTGGAGGAAAGAGGAGAGAGCTGGAAAGATGTGGCAGAGATACGATTGTGGGAGGATAGAAAGAAGTGGACAAATTTGGTTGCTTAACCCAAGCTGATCCGGGCCAATGCAAGAATGGCAATGGATAATGATGAAGATTATATCTCTATTTGCAAAGGATAATGCTAAGTGCAAATTCAATAGAAAAGGGGAGAAGGGGATCCCGGAAAACCGGCACGTAGCCTACTCCTTTCGAAAGGTACAAGTGGACCAACTTTATGTCCCATCCAAAAGGACGTGTAATCTTGACGTCATATAGGTTCCTCCCCCTAACCAGGACTGCAGACGTTGAGGAGAACGAAGCCGTTACACTAGCCCCTCGAACCCTCCATCTGCTCTAGCCAGCGGTATACAAGTGAATCACTATACACTACAATAACTTCGGTGTTCGAGTGGGAACCGGCTAACTAACGTGGCTATACCGCTGACTAGTGATGGGGAATTTTCATGAAAAAAATAATAATAAGGTTTGTTAATCCGTTATTTGAACTGTATTTTTCCATATTATTGGATGAGCGTAGCGAGCGAAGCGAATATTCCTTTCACTACACTGGAGAAAAAAATCCGAACTGTTTTTTTTTTCTTTCTTTCTTTCTTTTTTTTTGTATTTTTGTGTGTCTGTGAACACGATTCCGGGTAAACCAATACCCCAAATTGCGATGAAATTTTATGGAGGTCTGGAAATCTCTGAACGAAGAACTGCACGGGGGAAAAATCGATCAAAAATTATTTCTCATGAAAATCGCAATTTTACGTTTTTTTTTTCGTTTTTAAAAAAATTCTTCGCCCTATAACACCCTACATCTTTAACCGATTGTAATGATTTTTTCACAGAACCTAATTTTATGAATTAATATATTCGTGTGAAATTTGAGCGCAATCAAAAATTTTTTCTTAATAAAATCGCAATTTTACGATTTTTAATTTTTAAAAATTCTTCGACTTATAAAAACCTACATGCTTTTATCCCTTTTGTATTGATTTTTTCAGCGAACCTAAATTTTTGAATTAATATATTCGTGTGAAATTTGAGCGCAATCGAAAAATTATTTCTCATGAAAATCGCAATTTTACGTTTTTTTTTTCAATTTTAACATTTCTTCGACGAATAAACCTACATGCTTTATCCGATTGTAATGTTTTTTTTCACAGAACTTTAATTTTATAAGTTAATATTTTCGTGTGAAATTTGAGCGAAATCGAAAAAAGATTTTTTAAAAAAAAATCACAATTTTTACGCTTTTTCGTTTAAAAAAATTTCGCTCATCCATCAACGCGGCGGGACTTAAGCGTTTTCCTAGTAATAAAAATAATTTATTTCTATCAAGGATGTAGGCCTAGGCCTACAGTGGGATTCAGGCTCTGAGTTGGAATAGGTCTAATTGCAATATCTTGCTGATTAATTTTATTCTTGCAATTTGCAAATAGCGAAATAGGCCTAGGGCTACATTATAAAATAATCGTTGAGACAAAAATGTTGAAATTTGAATTGGGATAGTATCCAACATGAATTGATGGAAAAAATCAACATAAAACATATTAGGGCCTACATATTATATCAAAATGTAAAAAATACACCCAATGGAGTGGGTGTACCACCCATGTTATTGGATGAGCGTAGCGAGCGTAGCAAAGATTCCATTTCACTACACTGGAGAAAAAAAACCAGATTTTTTTTTTGTATTTTTGTCTGTTTGTTAACACGATTCACGCTAAACCGGTACTCCAATTGCGATGAAATTTTCTGCAGGCTTTGAAATCTCTGAACTTTAACCGCCATTTTTATGAGCGCAAACGAAAAATAATTTTTTGTGAAAATAGCGATTTTACGCTTTTTTACAAAACGGTACCTACAGACTAATTGGAGGGGAAGACCCTTACACCAAAATAATGCTTGTCCCGGTCTTTCCATTCCTAGGGTAGGCCCTACTACCCCTTGGCATTTAAGTTCTGCATAACCCTCTAGCATTTGTGCTAATTAAAGATGGATTTTATCTGGTTAAGGCCTAACCACTATTGCCTATACAACCTACAAAAATAAAAAGTTAGCTAGACCTTCATTTGCAGGCTTCGTATTTGCAATGTGACCTAGCTTCCACATTGACAAACTTCTAGGCCTATGTCAATGCCTCTGTTAGGGTAGGCCCAGCATGCATTGGCCTATTGCTGTGCAAGAGGCTAGCAAATACTAAATACCAAATACCAAACTGCAATAATTAAGGTTGAAG
>JAMZAV010015652.1:0-12507 GCA_024449915.1 Sweltsa coloradensis | reverse complement strand
TTCCCCTCCAAAAACCCAACAGACAAGACCGCTTTTTTGCTCCCTAACGGCGTACGAGTTTCTCCCTTGGGACGGTCCCTCAAAATTGTTAAAAAATTATGACCCGGCGTTTCCACCATTTTGAATAAAATTCTAAACGAACCTTTTTAAAGTTTTAAATTTTAAGTTTAAACCCGGCACCACACCAACCACGTTCCAACGGTGAAATTGTTTTATTTTTGTATTCATTTTGATAGACGATGTGTTTGTTTGCAGCGACTAGTTGTATAAAATGTTAAATGTAAACATTCTTATGAATGAATGAATGAATAATTGATAGAATGAATGAATGAATGAAATGACATGAATGAAATGAATGATGAATGATGAATGAATGAATGAAAATGAATGAATGATCGAAAATTAATTAATTAATTAAATAATTTAAATTAACAGAATTATTAATGAAACGAAACGAACAATAATGAATGAATGATTGAAGAATGAATAATGGATAAATAAATAAAACGAATAAAGAATAAAGAAAGAAATAAACAATAAACGATAAATAAATAAATAAATAAATAATAAAATAAATAAATAAATAAATAAATAAATAAATAAATATAATAAATAGTAAAAATAAAAATAAAAAAGGAGATTTGCTCCGTTTTGGTTTCACCCATACCCGAGCTTGTTAGATATAATTGTGGGAGTCTGGTGTCAAACAAGCGACCCCAGATTACAGCCTCGCACGCTACGAGTGAGCTCAACAGTTGTTTGCGATAAAACTTTTCATTTAGCACAGACACTAGCCTCACGACTCGGGTATTATGCGCTAACGTGGTGGCATAAAAATGCATTTGTAAGTTTAACAAGCCACGATAGGAAGTCATATTTGTTTTGCAGCGCTCCACAGGTCAAAACTTACTTAGTCTGATGGTTTTTTTAAAACCCTAATTTAAAACGAATTTAACGTATTGAAATAAATCGATTAAGATGTTTAAAAAACGGAAAACGATTTAGAATTATTCGTACGGCTGACAAAGATGGGGTAGTTGAAGGGGAGACATTGAGAGATCTGACTGCCCGTGCACGCGCAACAGTGATTAGTGTAACTGTATTGCGTGTTACGTGTAGAAGACAGGGCATGTTTAGCAGAAATACCGACAACGGGTTTCTAATCCCGTCGAGATTGGCAATCCTGACTGAAGGCTTTTTTTCCCGAGGTTTTCCTCAGTCGTAAATGAGAATGCAAGAGATTGGTCCCACCAACAGCCCTCGGACATCCCTTCACAATTGTCCTATCCGCAACATACATTAGGGTTAGGGGGACATTTGAAAAGAAGGGGCATGGAAAATTGCTAAAACCCCCTGGGCCTGAGGGCAGGCTGACCATGGAAAAACAATTTTTATTTTAGCGAGACATAGTGAGGGAATCAGGGATAGATTTTGTTTCCTAAAGTGGGATTATTCTTTAATTTAGCCCTTAACAGGAGAATTAATGTAAAACAACCTGTTTTTTATGTTTTTAAAATAAAAATTTACTTTTAAAAATTTTGGGGGATTCGAATTCGGATTCATTTTCATATCCAATACCCCATACCTTAAATCATTTAGGGGAACCAAAAAAAATTTTATAAAATTTTCTGGTTACGGCCATTTTTTCTCCAAGCGCTTTTGTTGTTTACAAAATCCAAAAACACCACAGACGGCCCAACTTGTAACTGGGTGGGCGAAGCCAAATTTAAAGAAAAAGTTAGGCTTGTTAAAAAAATAATTCGGGGGGGAGTGTTGAAAAACCGGGTTTTGGGTTGGGAGGTACAGCCCGGGTCAGTAGGCTTACTACCTTAATTAAAAAGGGGGTTCGCTTCGTTTCCCTCGCATTAAAAAAATGGTGGAGTTGGGGGTCGGCGTCATGGAATTAATCCAAATAATTTTTCTAAGGCTAAGGAGTCATCCCCAGGGGTTCAACCCAAAAAAACATTTCTGTATCATGCCTTGTTGCTCATTAGTTTCGCAACTTTGTTTCCTAATTTTTTTCGGATTCCCAAATTTCTTTTCAAGAATTATTTATTTCATCGTGTCATTTCATTATTTTTTTCCCTCTTTAACAAACCCTATTCTACAAGCTTTATAAAAAAATTTAATATTCCCCATTTTTTTTTTAATTTTGTTAAAATAGGGGGAAATTAAATAAACAAAAACTAAAAAAAAAATTCATAATAATCCGGGGGACAATTTCAGCGCACGAACTTCTTCAAAAATGTTTGTGGAAAATTTCTTTTCCTGGACATTTGAAAAAACAAATTTTTTCTTCCAATCGCCCGCCTTTCTTATGTAGCGCTTATTAAATCATCCTTGATTTTTCCAATTACAGGTGGTTCCGAAAAAATTAAAAAATGCTGTAAAAAAAACACCCAAGCATTGGCCCTTCTGGGGACTTATCTATACGAGAAGTTTTCCGTGTACAAACAAACCTATGCAAAAAGGTTCAGGGAAGCATAAATAACTTGGCAAAATTTACAACTTTCCCTACGTTGTTTTATAAAGAATTCTTGATTCGGGTATTGTCTTACTGAGGACGATATGAAAAATGAGTATCGTTGGCTTGGCGGGACTGAACAACAAAAAAAACAACGGGATGGATCTAAGCCAAGCGATTTCCAAAGGTTGGATTTCGAAAAAGGAAAGAACGCTAAAAAAAAAAAAAATTAGCAAAATCTTTTTACAAGAGGGGGGTCTACAAAACATAAAAAAAAAAAAGCAATTTCTTTCAAAGGGGGGAGTAAAAAAAACCAGAATTTTTCGGATTCATCTCACGCCACCCCCCCCCACGTGAACAGTAAAAAAAATTCGGGTTTACGGGAAAATTTAGAAAAAAATGATTGTTTAACAAATTTGAACGTTCCATCTCCATACAAAATATCTAATGAAAAAAATATTCCAAAATTAAAAAATTATTAAATTTTTCAGAACAAGGCTTTTGGCCTCGGGATAAAAAAACAAAACAAATTGGTTTGGAAGAGGTGGCATAACAAAAAAAAAAATAACCGTCGTCTTAAATTTTTTCTCAATCTTAAGAAGTTCGGTAGTTGTTTTAAAATAAAAACTCTTTCAAAAAAATAAAATCAATTAAATTACACAGTTACCAACGGTAACCAATTAAATTAGGGGAGCAAAGGCTAAAAAAAAAACAAACAAAGATTGTCCAAGGGAAAACAACCACAAAAAAAAAATGTTAATCGTGCATTGAAAAAAAAAAAAAAGAACCATTTTCGAGGAGGTGTTGACAAAAAAAATTACAAAAAAAAAGAATTTATAAAAAAAAAAAAAAAACTTGATGGACCCCACCCTTTTTTCCCCAAAAAGGGCAATTCAAAAACTTTTCAGGTAAATCCATGGATGAAGGGGAAAACAGCAAAAAAAAACCACATTAATTCGGGACGGGGTCGTTGTTCGGTTTTTATAAAAATGGAGGACCGATAGACACCACTTCACAGGACGACGGACATTACATTTAACAGAAAAAAAAGTATGTTAGGGGAGAGGGGGGGGGGGACTTGCTCCCTACAACTAATCCCGCCCATCCTTCAAAAAGACAATCTTTTTTTAAAAAATGAAATTTAACCGTATAAAATTTATTCTGGTAAAAAAAAAAACTATTCTAAACAGCTTGCATTTCGGCGCATTGCAGGTTATTAATTCCCCATGGGCATGCAGCCATTCTAGAATATTTACCCGAAAAGAAAATGAAAACAAACGTGAGGGGAAAGGGTACAAAGGGAACCCATGTTTAACCCTTCGGAAACAGCCCTTCTTTTTAGCCGGGGCGTCTAGGATGGTGCTGTTTAGCCACGTTAAAAACGCAAACCAAAAATTTCTGAGAAAACTCAACAAAACATACGATACTCGGGGCATGTGTTTACTTTGACAAAAAATTAACCCCAACGTAGAAAAAAAATTTTTCCGAAAAAAAAAAACAAAAAAAAAAACATGTACTATTCTCTTTGCATGGACAGTACGGGCTTCGATTCGTTAACCCAAAAAAAAAAAACGATAAAATCTCTTTTTTAGGGACCCAACCCGGCCGAGGGGCCAGGAAAGATCCCCTACAATTTCCCTCCAGGATTGATTGATCGTTTGGGCCAAATTTAACTTGGTGTCAATAGGTAAGATGTTTCCAAACTTCTCGGAGAAAAAGACTTACTGACCTGGTCAAATCAGGGGTCGCAAAACCCTCAATCTTTTCGGTTTTCAAAGGTGGGTTTTCAAACAAAAAAAACCACTTTTTTTATTATCCTGGCGGGTTTCACACGGAAGGTGGTTTTTCTGGGTCAATAGGTCAAAAAAAGGCACTCTTTGAAAATTTATTTCACAGCAGAAGCATTTGGAAAAAATGTAAAAAAAAAGTGAAAAGGATTTCAAAACCAACTTCAGATGGTGGATGAACAAAGTGAAAAGGGGGATACTGCAAGAAGCAATTCAGAAAAAAATAACATTTTTCTAGGAAAAAAAATGGTGCCTGAAAAAAAAAATTAAAAAAGGAGGTATTGGGGGACAATCTTGAGGAAAAAAGTATTGGAAATGTTATTGGGGAGACACTTGGGGGAAAAGTGGAATTTGAAAAAAAATGGGTTTTTAGGGGGGACCAAAGAAAAGTTAAAAAGGCCAAAGGGGCTAGGAAAAAAAAAAAAAAAAAAGCTTGTAATTACCTTTTCTCTAAAACACCAACAAACTGGGCGCCGGACTATACACCACCACTACACTTTACAAAAAAAAAAAAATAAAATAAACCAACAACCCAGAAAATTCTTTAAAACCAAATAGCCCATCCACACCAAACCAACTGAAAAACTTCCAACCTGTTCTAAAAAAAAGTTTCATTTCAATTAATTAAAAAACCCCACGAAAGGCGAGATTGGGAAAAAAAATATAATAAAAATGGGGGTTTCACTTTTCTAAACCAAACAAAGGCATAAAAAAAAAAAATAAAATTGTTTTATCGTCTATATTCGAATGTCTAAGGGTGTTTTTTGTATCAATTTTACTGTCCTTCGATTCAAAAAAAAAAACTAACTTAATTCAATTTTGCCCTCGCTTTCATTTTTTAAGGCTGTGTATCTAGTTATGTTTTCCAAAATTAGGAAATCATATTTTGTGTTACTATATTGTCTGTAGGTAAGTAAGTAAAGTGAAATAAATTTATTTGTACCCAATGCATAATTTTATTTTATAATTTGTTGTCTTAGTATTTTCCAACGGACAAAATTGGGGAAAAAAAAATGCCCAATATTTTTTTACAAAAAAAAAAAAAAAACAAAACGATTATAAAAATTTTTCCCGAAAGCAGATTTAATTGATGTTGGGAACGTCACCTGGGCGGGTTGGAGATAACCCTCAAACGCTGGTTGGCTACATTCCGGACCCAATTGGGACCGCTAGGGGCAATCGGCGCAAATGCTGACATTCGGAAAAAACACTATTACAAACCCACTTCTAAGTTTCGAGATCGGTTAAAATTTTCTGCCGGGGCGTTGGTCTCGGACTTGTCGTTTAGGCTCGGCGGAGTTAAAGCTAATAGATAAAGGTGCTGGCCAAAGGGCCTTGGGCTGTTGCGCCGCCATATCGTACATTCTGATTAAATTTACCAAAACCCATAGGTGGTGGGGGGGGACCCATTCGCCTAGACAAAAATAGAACTTCTTAACAAAAAACCCCCCACGCATTACTTCGCTTGGCAGGACGTAAAAAAAGAGTTAAAAAAACCGATCGGGATAACCGGGGGGAGGGGGGAGGAGGGGGGGGGGGCAAACCCCCCTTGGGAAGGTGGGGCCGGGACCAGTTTACCAGGAAAAAAACCCCGTGTTGATTAAATTTAAAAAAAAACAACGTTTAAACCACAGACAAAAGCTTCGTTGAAAAAACAAAAAACACCGGGGCCACATACTCGCACTTGCGCCAAAACACTCCCGTTGCTGGGCTGGGATAGGGATGGGAAACTGGGTTTCCCAGGGGCACCCCAGGTCTAAAAGCTGGGCAAGCCAGGAAAAATAGGGGGAAACCCGGGTCCAACGTGCCCGCGTGAAAATTGACGAGCTTATGGTTGCCAAATAATAATTATAGGCTTTTGAGAAAAACAACAGAGCGAAAAGTAGGGGAAAAAAAATCTTTGCACCAAAACAAACAAGTTTTAAAATTAATAAAAAAAAACAAGCCAAATTTCAAAGTAAAATTAAAAGTAGAATCATACGTTTTCAAAGATTTCTTCACTAGGCATGCTATTGGGGGGGACCAGCATCCATTGTCCCCTTGAAAAAAGTTGATACAAAAGACCAAAATTTAAATCTTTAAATTTGAGGGGGGATGGGATTGTCATTAAAAAAAATTTTTACAGTAAAAAAAAACTCTCATTAGTAAACGGTATCATTTAAAAAAAAAACCAAAAGGGAAATTTTAATTTTCGTTTTTTTTTTTCTTGCTTTGGAAGAATTAAATTAAAAAAAAAATTTAAAAAATAAAAAAAAAAACCGATCAAAAAAAATTTCGGTTTGGCATAGTAAAATTTAAAATTTTTTATTCGTTCACCCCTAAAAAGAAAATTGTAAAAACAAAATTAAAACCAAAAAACCCACCACCAAAAGGGCCTAAAAATTTAAAAATTTTTTCTTTAATTATTAAAAAAACATTGCGGCATAACAACCAATTGTATTCTCGTTGAAAAACAAAAAATAAATTTTTTTTTTTGATTATCCCTTTTACAAATAAAACTTGTTTTTTAATGTATTGTAATTTTGGCCTATGGATTGGGTGCATTTTTTAACAGGTTTGGTTCTGTATGTTTGTTTTATTGCTGAAAAAAGTGCAGTAACTTGTTAACTTTGTAAAAACCCTATTACGTGTACTAAGTATGACTTTCAAGGACGAAAAAAAAGGAAAATAATTTCACCCAAAGTTTGGGTCTCCCCCTGGATCCCGTGCTAGCGTGGGGGGCGTTCCTAATAATTTTAACAAAAAACAATGGCGAATTTATAATCAAGGCCAAAGGGGGAGTGGTACCACCACTTGGTCGCCCTCCAAACCGCTGTTTCAAATTTTACAAAACACAAGTAACAAAAAAAAAAAAAAAAAAAACACAGGGATGAAAACTATTATTATATTACACAAACTCTTTTTTGCTTTTTCTAAATTGCGAACCAAGCCAATAGGTTTTCACGACTAGAGTTTCCATCAAATTGTAAAACAAAAAAAAACAACAAATGGAATTAAGGTGTTGGGCCCACGCCAAGGGGCTTCGTCCATGGTTATGATGTAGTATTTGAGGAAAGAAAAGAGAAGAGAGAGGAATGATGGTTTGCAAAACTTTAGAATTAAAAAAAATGTGGGTGGGGGGGATCGGATGGGGGCAACCTCCTGCAAAAAATAGGACCGTTGTCCTTGGGATGTGCGCGGTTGTCATTCACGGAGTTCCACAAGGTGATTGCTGGGTCCCGTTTCTTTATAACATGACTATGTGGGCGTAGATACATATTACCCAGGGGGACTTTCCAATATTGTAAACTTCGCGCAGGTTACGTATTTTCATTTCATAAATACAGGAAAGATGAAAGGTTTCAAAGGCGAGGATTTCCTGAAGTCAAACTCCGCCAATGGGCAATGCGAGGAGATTAAAGGGGGGAACCTCTTAAAAAAAACAAGGAGTTAAAGGGACCATACCTTTACAAACAAAAGGTACCCAACTCAAAAAAAAATAAACCTAACACCTAAAAGGGAGGGGGCATTATGGGCAGGGGTTCCCAAGATTAATTTTTTTAAAATGTAAAAAGTAAAACAATGTAATTTTCGAAACTCTCTTATATTAATGAATTATCTGAAGTTGTTGATAAAAAACCATTCCCCTCTGGTATATTTTCTTAGAAGATTGATGGATGATGGACATTACACAATTTTCTAAATCCATTATCTTTTTTCAAGTGGTATCCTTCCTGTATATGGCAGTAAATCCCAAAAACAAAAAATTCACAAAATTAAGTTTTTTTTTTTTTCTTTAAGTTTCGATGAGTATATTAATGGACATAGCAAGTTCAAAAAAAAAAAAGGCTTGAAAAAAACATCGTTTTTTGCGTTTTGGAACATTTTGGGAGATTTATGTGTTTTAATAAGGGGGGGAACCCACCGCATTTTTTCATTTCGAATTGGTGAAACCATCCCTTTGATGTTTTCGGCCTTAAAATTGGAGGGTTATGTTTAATGGGATTTAGGATTGTTTGAAAAAGTTCTGAATACATTTAGAAATAAAACAAAAAAGTTAGTCGCCAAGAGGAAAAAAAAAATTATACAAGCGCGGTATTTTCAAAAAAAAAAACAAGTTCTAAGTATCCATGGGAAATTCCCGGGGTGGAGAATTTTTGGACATGAAAAAAAAACCTTCCTTCATGGGCAAACAGAAACAAAAACGATTTTCGAAGAAGGTAGAATAGCCTAGGAAAATATATTTCTCAAAGGGGCTTGTTACATAGGTTCCGGGCTAGAATAGGAAAGCTAGTTGACAATTTTTTTTTTTTGTTATTTAAAAAAAATGCTCGAAAAGATGAAAAAAATTTAAAAAAAATTAGTTTACAGCGAAATGTTTTGGGCCCATTTCCAGAAAATGTTTTCTGAGGGGGGGGTGGGGGGGACAGGAACGTTATTATAATTGATTAAAATGGAAACTAAGGGGACCAGAAATTGTTAACGTTAAGGCGTTCTGAATGTCATTATAATTGAAAAAAATTAATATTATTATAGGAAAGTCCATTCGGATGTGCTAAAATTCTTCATAAATATAATAACTTTTTTGATTAAAAGCGATGAGGGCCAAAAAACATCCAAAACAAAATAACAAAAACATAAATGGTTAAAAAAACATTGCTGTATCAAAATCCTTAACCCCTTTCCACACCAAAAAAAAACTATAAATCTTGGGGGTTTTACTCTATTCTGTCCACATCATTAAAACATATCCCACATAGTCTGTTAATTTTGGGCCCAAGGACTGTAAAAATTACTAACAAGGGATGGGGGAGCAAAAAAAAAAACCGCGAAGGGGGGGACCCGTACAAAGAGGACCGAGATAATGGAATCAACCTGTAAAAAAACAAATCCTACTACAGTGAAATAAATGGCCTGAAGAAGAGAAAAAAAAAAAAAAAAATCAGGGTCGGACTATTTTGAGAGGTTAAATATTGTTTCTTGAATAGGTGGGGCTTTGGGCCGTGTGGGTGATGAGAGTATTCGGGGTTTAGGGTTCCCCCCCCCCTGCGGCAGCGCATGCGGGCGAAAAAAACTTTTGGCGTCGCTTCCGGGCTTGCGCCCAACCTAAAGCTGCGGGCATAAAAGGGTCACGCACGCGGGGGACCAGGAGCTCCCAAAAAAACCGCCACTATTAGTATTGTTGATAATTTCAAGGGTTTTTACCCTTTGGTCTGGCGTCGTGGATGTATCAGGGTGCTTATTTGGGCCACCCCAACGGCATTACATTTTAAATTGCAGTTTCTATTTGAAAAAGTGTTTTTTATTTGAGGCCAGTTAACGATGTGGAATTATATTTAAAAATTTATGTTGTAGAAAAAAAAAAACGAAAAAGAAAACTTTTAAAGCAAGATTATTATTGGAGGTAAGTGTTCAAAACATAAAAAACAACATTTTTCAGCTAAACATTTTACCACAGAAATAAAAAAAATTGAAGAAAAAAAAAAACATTGAAAAAAAAAACACAACGTATAATTTTTCTTTAAAACGTTAAAATGGCCAATTAACCTATTTTCAAAAACCACATAATTTTGGTGTATGATTTTTTAAAAATTGTTTAAATAAAATATTGGGGACCAGAAAATTATTTACACTTTGGGCAAAAATAGATAATTAAATTTTTGATGTTAAAGTTTCACTTAGTGAATGTTTTAGTGATTGTTAAAAGTCATTATCCAATTCATAAACACCAAAAGTTTGGTGGAAATAATGCGACCACAATAGGGGAAAGACTGTTATGTGGATTAAACTTATTAAAATTATTTTGCCGGGGGACTACGATCGTTCTAACTGGTTTCAAAGAAATGGATACCGATAGAGATGACTTTAAAAATCGAAAATTAAAAAAAAATTTTTTTTGTCTTCTTTTTACGTACTTAAAGATGAAATTACAAAAAACAAAATAAAAAAAATACAAAAAAAATTAAGGGAAAAAAAGTGAGGGAATTTTTTTTAAAAAGGGACGAGGAAAAAAAGGCGCTGATCGTATTAGGCGCATCCCACTCAAAAACGGAAAATATGAAGTTTAAGGAAAATAACCTAGAAATCAGGGGAATATCCAAACTTTTTCTTGTTTTAGGTTTCAAGTCGAAAAAGGCCTCAGGGAAAAGGAGGCGTGCATAATAATAAAAAGCACCCATTAGGGGGCGATGAGTCGTGTTTTCCAAGGCGTTCACCCCTATTTTACTTTAAGCTGTTACCCACGCTCTTTTGAAGGTTGGAACCAAAAAAACTCCACTTAAATTATTAATATCTGTTCTGAATTATAACAAATACTTTCTTTACTAAAAAAACCTGATTCCCTGGATACTTCTTTCTGTACGTTTCTGTCAAATCCCAAAAAAACCATTGTTCGTCGAAAGCTCCGGCCTCATTTAACTCTTTACTAATTTCTAGTCCGACTTTTTATTAGCACCTCCTCCCAGCTGTTTCAAAAGCGATTAATTACTCCACAGGGTCCCACATTTCCAATTAAACATTAATAAAGAAAATTTAATTTATTCCGCGTAAGTTTGATTTTTGTTTTAACATTTTTGCGGGAAAGGTATATGATTCTTTTCCTGTTTCATAGGGCATGTTCGTGGTAAAATGTTCCCAAAAAGGGCTTAGATTAAAAAAAATTAGAAGTGGAATTGATAGAAAAACCTTGTGAAATACTGAAATGTAATATTGATTTTTTAATATAAGGTAAAATTCAAGCGGAAAGCTTACATACCCCCGATGGAAGGGGACCCTAATAAAAGCGTAAAAGCAAAGGAGATTGAATTTCGGGTGGCCCTGAGGTTCGAAATTCCAGCAAACTGGGCAATTCTTCCCGAAAGACGATGGAATGTGGTTATTATTGATCACGGCCACTAAAACTTATTTTTAAAAACAAACGTATTTATCGGAGGAATTTCAAATCATTTTCTAAAAACCAAACTTTGATTTTCGGAGGCCATGAAAAAAAAATATCAAAAAATCGGGTTAGTAATAATAATTGGGGCTTAAAAAATTTAGTTGTTGAAAAATCCGTGACAAACACACCATTTTTCTTAATTATTTTCAATAATAAATAAATTAAAATAAAAATTCTTATTTAGGGGAAGGGGTCTGCCCACTCAGGTTATCGGGGGGGGGGGGAAAAGGGGGGGGGGAAAAAAAGGGAATTTTTTTTTTAAAATTTTTTTTACTTAAGGCCCAGCTTTTTAATTGGGAAAAAAAATAAAAAAAAAAAAATTTTAAAAAAAAAATTTCAAAAAAAAAAATTTAAAAATTTTTTTTTTAAAAACCCAAAACCCCAAAGGGAAAAGGGGGAAAAAAAAATTTTATATTTTTTATTTTAAATTTTCCCCATTTTTGGGGGGGAAATTTTAAGTCCCCATCCAAAAAAAAAAAAATTTTTAAATTCCCTTTTTTTTTTTTCAAAATTTTCCCTTTTTTTTTTTAAAAAAAAAAAAAATTTTAAAAAAATAGGGGAAAAAAAATTGGTTTAAAAAAATATTTTTAATTTTTTTAAAATTAAAAAAAAACCTTTTTAAAAAAAAAAAAAAAAGGGAAAAATTGGGGGAAATTTCACCAAAGAAATTTTTCCCAAAATTTTTTTAATGGGTTTTTTTAAAAAATTTTTTTTTTTTAAAATTTTTTTTTTTTAAAATTTTTTTTTTTTTTTTTCTTTTTTTTTATTTTTTTTTTTTTTTTTTTTTTTCCTTTTTTTTTTGGGGGGGGTTTTTTTTTTTTCCCCCCCTTTTTTTTTTCCCCCCCTTTTTTCCCTAAAACCCCCCTTTTTTTTTTTTTTTTTTTCCCCCTTTTTTTTATTTCCCCCCTTCCTTTTCCTTTTTTTTTTTTTTAAAAAAAAAAAAAACTTTTTTTTTTTTTTTTTTTTTCCCCCCTTAAAAAAATTTTTTTTTCCCCCCCCCCTTTTCCCCCCCCCCCCTTTCCCCCCCTTTTTTTTCCCTTTTTTTTTTTAAAAAAGGGGTTTTTTTTTTCCTTTTTTTTTTTTTAAAAAATTTTTTCCCCCCTTTAAACAAAAAAAAAAGTGAAAAAAATTTTTTTTTTTAAAAAAAAATTTTTTTAAAATTTTCTTTTTTTTTTTTTAAAATTTAAAAAAAAAATAAATTTTTTTTTAAATTTTTTTTTAAAATTTTTTGGGGGAAAAAAAAAGGAAAAGGAAACCCCCAAACGGGGAAAAAGGCAAAAAAAAATAAATTTTTAAGGAAAAAAAATTTAAAAGGGAAAAAAAGGATTTAAAAAATTTTG
>JAMZAV010015651.1:0-12229 GCA_024449915.1 Sweltsa coloradensis | reverse complement strand
TTTTTAAAAAACCTACTTCAATATGAAAATAAAAATTTTTTTCGATTTAAAAAAAACAAACACGAAAAAAAACATTTTAAAAATTGAGAACGTGTTCCCATTTTCAGTTTGCTACAAATCCGCGAGGAATGGATTGTGTAGACACAAATGAAGTACTAGGAAGCTCGCAAACGCCTTTTCAGACGCGTTGTGATGAGCGAATTTTAATAACGAAAAAGCGTAAAATTACGATTTCCATGAGAAATAATTTTTCGATTACGCTCAAATTTCAAAACGAATATATTAATTCATAAAATTAAGGTTCGTGAAAAAATAATTACAATCGGATAAAGCATGTGGGTGTTATAAGTCGAAGATTTTTTTTTTTTAAAAAAAGGTAAAATTGCGATTATCATGAGAAAAAATTTATTGATTCCGGCTCAAATTTCATACGAATATATCAATTCCTAAAATTAAGGTTCAGTAAAAATAACATTACAATCGAATAAAGCATGTAGGCCCTAGAGTTATAAGCCGAAGAAATTAAAAAAAATACTGCGTTTTTCATGAGAAATAATTTTTCGATTACCTCAAATTTCACACGAATATATTTAGCCATAAAATAAAGGTTCTGTGAAATTATCATTACAATCGAATAAAGCATGTAGATGTTATAGATTTCGAAGGCCTCCAGAAATTTAAATCGAAATTGGAGTATCGGTTAAGCCGAATGTGTTAACTAACACAAAAAAATACAGAAAGAAAAAAAAAAAAAAATAACCCTCCCGGATTTTTCTCTCCAGGGGTAGTGAAATGGAATCTTCGCTACGCTATCCAATAAATAAAAAGCCACATAACACATGACTTCGTAGATGAATGAAGTTTATTATCCTGTCTGATTTTATGTAATTAGTTTGATTTAGTTGTCCTCCTTTGTAAATCAGTATTTATAACTGAATAGATAGAGTAGATATAAAATAAATAAAAGAAATGCAACACGATGAAACTAGTCGAATGAAAATAAGCCAAAAAACACAACAACAAAAAAGATTGTTAATTAACTTAGAAATATGGTATATTTTCACTAAAACTAGGCCGCCTCGCGTACGCTTTTTTTCCCGTCGCGTTGATGGATGGCTTTTTTTAAAGATATTCTTGTCCAATGATTACGTTTTTAATGTGGAATCTCTACTTTTCTATAGTTACTTGATATTTCTGTTCATTATACACCTGTAAAAGGATTATTTAAAACCTTTATTTCTTAAATTTTGACCAACTTTTCAAAAATTTTTCTTTCAAGAGGCACTACATCACCCTAATTTTTTATGTCAATGTAAAATATGAACGTTGGTGCCCCACCCGTTTGGTCAAAAATCGGCCCAAATATCACGAAAATAATCGTATTTAAAACCCGGGGAAAAAATCGTAAAAGTACGATTTCTATAAAAAATATTTTTCAAATGTCTCGGAAAATAATAACCTATATGATTTCAGTGTTTTAACGTTTCCCATAACGTTTCATCAATATCTGAGTAGCCGTTTGCCCAATATCAAGAAAATATCGCACTGAAAATCGAAAAAATCGTTAAAGTCGACATTTGAGAAATATTTCTTCGATTGTACCCTAAAACAATACAGCTCTAAGTTCAGAGATTTCGAAGGTCCCCTCCAATTTTCATCAAGATCGCATAATATGCCGTTTGCCCGAAGAGAGCGAAAAAACAGACAAAAAAAACTGTTCGAGCCGAGGTGCTCAACTCCGAGAATAATGGACTGTATATATATTTTGATCTGAACTTACCCCGAATCTTGACGTAGGCTGAAGGAGGCAGTGCAGAGGTAAGGACGATGGCGAGATGTTAAGCCCACCGCGAGAGAGAACAGGGATAAAGAACTCGAGTTTGGAAGATGAGTAGGAAGTTAGAGAATGCCTGGAAGGCCAAGTCGAACCCAGGACTGCAGCTCGGAAACCCGTCGTTGTATTCCAAGACGGACGCGGCAGGCGGCTACGCACTTGAATACGTACAGTGAGTGCAATGTCCGGAGAACGGACACGTGCGTTGCGAGTTGCGAGCGAGAGAATTTGAAACGAAAACGAACTTTGCACTTCATCGAGTGAAGGCGAGAGGCGAACTGCATTGACAAAATACTTGCATAAAGTCGAACGCGAGAAAACCAGGAAATGACGTCTGATAGGCAGAAATTCAAACAGGTGATAACAATATGTGCAACTTATGAATACGAAACAAGAAATACCAATAGCTAAGAGAAAAATATAACTACCAAAATAGCGCCGGGAAATGGCGCGAACATAACCGCCCACCTAAAATGGATATTTTAGATAGGACCAAGAGAAATAACTAAGAACTACAACTATAAGACCGAGCCAAAACGAATAACTAAGAAGGAGGGAGGATCACCAACTTGTTCACCGGACGGGTAAACACTCCTTTGGGAGTCCGAACGGACGCCACTCTGATGACGTTGTCTTTGCCAGGGCACACTTGTACCACCCGGCCAATAGGCCAAGACAAAGGAGTGGTAGCGGGTTCCAACACGAAGACCACGTCACCGACCTTGAGGTTCGGGCACGCGCGCACACCCACTTCCCACACTGCATCTGCGTGTGCAGATACTCAGAGGACCAACGTGTCCAAAAGCTTTGATGCAGTTGACGGACTTGAAGCCAACGAGAGAGGTGAGAGGCATTCTCGACGACAGCAACTTCGGGAGGTGCGAGAAGCGAGGTGCCGATCAACAAATGTGCGGGAGAGAGGTAATCTGGGCCATCCAGGGGTCGAACGAAGTGGCACAAAGCGAACGACTATTCAACACGGCTTCGATGCGTGAAAACAGAGGGTGGAGTACTCCTCGAAATTAAGGGCGGAGTCCTTAATTAGTCGATGCAGGAGTAACTTAGCGGATTTTACCCCGGCTTCCCAAAGTCCACCGAAATTAGGAGCGTAAGGGGGTTGAAATGCCACCTAACATTACGTAGTGCAAGCTTGTCCGCGATGGCGGTCTCAGCTGCCGTGAGAGAATCGTAGATCTCGCGCGGAGCGAGCGAGCAGCACCTACGTAGTTACGGCCACAGTCGGAGTAAATGTGAGCTGGGAGTCCACGCCGGGCGAGAAACCGATCAAGACACGCCAGGACATGCTTCAGTGGACAGGTTAGAGACCAGCTCAAGGTGCACAGCTTTGGTGGCCATGCAGACGAAGAGACATAAGTAGCCTTTGACGATGGAGGCATTACGACGAGGACTCGTCTTCACTGAGAATGGGCCACGTAGTCTGTGCCCACGTGGAGGAACGCAACGCGAAGGCTTAACGCGAGGTTCAGGCAGATTGGCCATAATTGGCTGATTAGGCTTGGCGCGGAATTTGAAACAGGTTAAGCAGCGACGAATGCGTTGCCGTAACAAACCACGCAGAGAGATAATCCAATACATCTGCTGAATGAGAGCTTGCACAGTGCGGGGGCCAGAGTGCAAGGAGGAGAGATGGAAGGCATCACACAAGAGCGCGGACAAATGCGCTTCCTTGGGAAGCAAGAGGGGATGACGAGCTTCTCGGGGAGAGAAGAATAATGAAGCCTGCCGCCCACCCTGACAAACCCACGGGAGTCAATGAAGGGCTTGAGGGTGGCGATGCGGGGGGGTCACGAACGAGTGTTTAGCCAGTTGCTTGAGTCATCAGCGAAGTACTGCTGCTGAGTGATGCGCACGAACAGGCGCATCGCGTCTCAAGATCGGACGGGAGCAGAGGACCAGAGGGGGTGCAAGGTTACTTCGACGAGCAAGCAAGATGCGGGAAAAGCGTACCACGTGACCGAACACGCGCTTGGCTTTCAAGAGCGAGGAGAAACTCCGCAGTTTGACAAGCAGAGGATCAATGACGGGATCATGAGTTTATCAGCACCGTGGGAGACGCTTTCAGCTCGGGCAAGTCGTGGCTGGGTTCAACCGAAGGGACCGAGCGAGACCACGTGGAGGGGGGGAGAACGCATGAAGGGGAACCAGAGAACCATATGGGGTGGTTCAACAGGTCCAGGGGGAGCAGCCCCCGAGAGGCGCAATCGGCAGGGTTTCTTCAGAACTAACATGAGCCCAATTCAGGGGAGAAGTGGTCTCGAGTATTTCGACTGACCGATTGGCGACGAATGTCTTCAGCTGGTGCGGGGGGGTACTGAGCCAAGCGAGCACGATAGTGGAGTCAGTGTATAGCAACACTGTTTCTATGTGCAAGGGCTTGAGAGCGGGTAGGGTGTCTTTAAGCACCCTAGACAATAACAATGCTCCACTGAGTTCCAACTTGGGCACAGTGAGCAGCTTGACGGGCGCGGACCTTGCTCCTGGCTCTCAACAATCTGACGTGAGATTGCGAGCACGTCTCAACGTGCAAGTAAAGAGTAGCAGCATAGGCCTTCTTGAGGCGTCGCAAAACCCTACAAGCCGGTATGTGGCATCGTTCATGACAAGGAGACGCGGAACATGAACATCACTCAACTTGGGCACGCTTTCAATGGCAGTGAGCCAAGTCTGAGAGAGTGATTCCGAGAGTGATTCATCCCACTTCCACGCGCAAGAGCCAGAGATTCTGCATGAACACCTTCATCCAGGAGACGAAAGGGGTGAGAAACCCGAGTGGGTCGAATATGCGCGCGATGTAGGAGAGTATGGACCGTTTGGTGACGCAACCTACAAAGGGCAGAGTGTGGAAGCTGAAGCAATCGGAACGAGGGTCCCACAACAGACCGAGAATTTTCAAAGTTTGTTTTGTCGTTGGAGAAGACCAGGGGAGTTTCTAGATGGTCCTTGGGGAGGGAGCTAAGAGCGTCAGGAACATTGCTAGCCCACTTGCGTAGCTCGATGCCTGCACACTGAGTGAGTGACTGCAACTCAGCACGAAGCACGAGGGCTTCGTCAAGGTCACTGGCGCCTGAAACTACGTCATCGATGTAGATGTTTGAAGTAAGGGCGCGTGAGCGAGAGGAAACTTAGCACCTTCGTCCACGACCAGTTGCTGCAACACTCGTTGGGCCTGGAAGGCAGAGGGAGTGAGAGACCGTAGGTCACTGTATTGAGCTCGTACTCAACGACAGGAGAGTAGGGCTCAGGACGCCAGAATATGTGCTGAACAGCACGATCGTCCTGGTGCACAAGGATTTGACGGTACATCTGTCTCACGTCCCGCGCACAGAGCTACAGGATAAGTGCGAAAAGTGGTTAGAAACAGTGGGGAAGGTCACTTTGAAGCTTAGGACACTCTGCAGGACGTGGTTGAGAGCGACCCCACTTTTATCAGGGGAGAGGCGTTGAATACCACTCGCAGTTTAGTGGTAGAGCTTGTGACCTTGTGTACACAATGATGCGGGATTATGTACTCCGCAGGTCGAGAGGAAGGCTGCATGTGCAGTGAACGAGCGTAATCACTCATGAACTCATGATATGAGTCATGAAGTGGAGGATCACGCTTCAGACGACGCTCTAAACTGACAAAAGTCTTGAGCGCGACGTCACGATTGTAGCCTGGCATGACGCAATCAGGCTTGAATGGTTAGAGCGACAGAGTAGCGGCCAGAGGGGTCGCGAGAGTGAGTTTTAATGAAGTGCTCTTCAACGAAGCGAATCCATTGGGTCCAGAGATGGGGAGGTCGACTGACTTCTTCTGTTTCCCAGAAGAGACGGAGAGTATGTTCCAACGGGGAGCTTGTCACAGCGAGAAATGAGTAGGATGACTCAGGTGCTGGTTGAGTAGCGTGGATCGGACCTAAGATTAACACAACCAAAAACCCGTTTTGAGTGCGGCAGGTTTGCTGCCTACGATCGTGTGTCCGGTTTTACAGAGAATGTCTGAGTAGAGATCGGCACCAATGAGGAAATCAATGGGCCCTGGTACATTGAAGCGATCGTCAGCGAGGTCAAGGTCATGATAGCGCTCTATGACGTCAGTGGACACGGAGGATGTAGGCAAATTGCCGCAATAGTTGAGAGAAAACGTGTGCATTGACATGCATAGAGGGTTGCCCAGAGAGCCGAGAAGCTAAACTGCATTGTACCAATACCATGCACTCGAGTATTAGTTTGTCCGACACCTGACAGTTGGGCGGTGGCTGGATTGACTTTCAAGCCCAAACGTTGCATAAACGACTTAGTGATAGCAGAGATTTGTGACCCGGAAGTCAACAACCGCGCGAAAAGGGTTGCATGATCCCGTGCGCGTCACTAATGAGTGCACGAACGGTGCCTAGTATGACAGTTTGATGAGTGGGGCTCGAAGCCTGGACTTGACATGACAGAGCCTGGGGCGCTGAAGGACCTTGCTCGGTGACAGGAAGTATCGTCAGCGAGAGACGGAGCGGATTCAGCATGTAACATAGAATGATGTTTAGAGCTTTGACACACAGAACATGATTTCGTGGAAGTGCATTGGGATCGCAGATGTGCACCTATACAATTAAAACAGCGTTTTAATTGGCGCAGCGTGTCATAACGTTGGTCTATGGGTTAAACCACGGAAAACATTGCACTGGTACAATGTATGAGAAGCCTTACATACGGACAAGCGGACACAGTTGAATGAGAGTGATTACGAGATGAGTTAGTGGGTACTCGCTGCACACTGTTGTTCGAGGCAGGTGACGACACTAACAAGGTGTTGATTCGCTTTGAAGGGAGAGAACTTTTGACGGTAGTAACAGAACTTTTCCCGACAGCACATAACTCCATCGTTCTAGATTGGTCTTCGAGAAAATCGATTAGCGATTTGTAATCGGGAGTGTGAATTAGATGTTTGCCTGTTTTTCAAAAGCCTTGCGAGATGACGCATCGAGATTAGCTAATGCCAAACATAACAATAAGAAATCACCTAAATCGGGAATATTCAGAGCTTTCAGAGATTCGACAGAGTTGCGATGTGTTTTTAGAAACGCTTGAAGACCGTCATAGGATGACGTTTTTAGAGGAACAAAATCTAAAATCTTGTGGACATACAAACTCCCTAGTAATCGCTTGTTTTGATAACGAGAGATGAGAGTGTTCAGAGCGAGGGGGTAATTTTCTTCAGTTATTTGAAACTCTGAGATGAGGGCCAACGGAGTTTCAGACAATGAAGTTGTTAAATAGTGTAACTTTTGAACATTACTTAATGATTTATTATCACGATCAGAGATTTGAAAAGAAAAGAGAATAGAATTCGGGCCTTTGCAAATGTCTCCTTTGAACTTGGGAAGATCTATGACTGGCAACGCAAGAGATGGTTGAACTGAGGCGGACAGAGGACCAGGTTGAGTCACAACAGGGCGCTGATTTAATTATCAACCGTAGTATAACGAAACTTACAAGCAAAGAAAAGCGTTTCAAAACTGTCTTAACTTTGTCTATTTCGATCGATTTAGCGGGAAGAACTACTTGGGTGTTGAGTTCGGCAATAGACATTTGGATTTCGCGGAAATCAGATTCAATTGAGACAAATTATCAAACGGGGCCTAAATGACTCAACTTGATCGGGTTTTATTTTCTCGAACGCATTGTACGTTCGTTGAACGGACGCGATATAAACTCGCGTCGAGCAACTAACTTTTTCTGCTGAGCTTGCAACTCTTCCATGATGAACGGAGATACAAGTATCAACAATAAGAGGAAACAACGTAAGAGACAATTACACTGAATAGCGCAATCAACAGAAACACGAGAGCGGAAAACTACAACACTCAAAACGTGTGTGTAGTGCGACGACCAACAAGGACTAACCTTGAATGAGAAAATATTTGCGAAAAATGCGGAAAATCACCGGAGCATCCGGCCCGGAGGACCATGTGTTCGAGCGAGGTGCTCAACTCCGAGAATAATGGACTGTTATATATATTTTGATCTGAACTTACCCCGAATCTTGACGTAGGCTGAAGGAGGCAGTGCAGAGGTAAGCACGATGGGCGAGATGTTAAGCCCACCGCGAGAGAGAACAGGATAAAGAAACTCGAGTTTGGAAGATGAGTAGAAGTTAGAGAATGCTGGAAGGCAAGTCGAACCAAGGACTGCAGCTCGGAAACCCGTCGTGTATTCCAAGACGGACGTGGCAGGCGGCTACGCACTTGAATACGTACAGTGAGTGCAATGTCCGGAGAACGGAACACGTGCGTTGCGAGTTAGCGAGCGAAGAGGAATTTGAAACGAAAACGAACTTTGCACTTCATCGAGTGAAGGCGAGAGGCGAACTGCATTGACAAAATACTTGCATAAAGTCGAACGCGAGAAAACCAGGAATGACGTCTGATAGGCAGAAATTCAAACAGGTGATAACAATATGTGCAACTTATGAATACGAAACAAGAAATACCAATAAGCTAAGAGAAAAATAAACTACCAAAATAGCGCCGGGAAATGGCGCGAACAAAAACTAACAAAAACAAAACACCCGATCTATTTTTCTTGGGGTGACGTAAGTAAAAAAACAAACAAAAAAACACAAAGTCAAATGAAGTCTTCGCTTCGCTCATCCAACAAAGAGTTCGACTGAAACGGGAGACTATACATACTCGATGTATTTTGAAGAAGTAGCATAATGGTACGGGGGATGCGGCAAATGAAATGGTGGAGGTGCCGGGTCTTCTAGGTCCCTAGGAGAGGTTGTAACCTGTAAGTTGTAACCAGTGTCGGGAGAAGTCCGCCACATAGGCGTTCATGTGCATGTGTGATGATGGCAAGTGGCTTGTTATTGGTAGGAACTCTCCTGAACAGTCCTATAGTATACGTTGAGTACGGAGAGGAAAATGAGGAAACAATTTAACAACAATATCGGTTAGGAAATTGTGTTCTTGCAAGAATACTCTATAATGAAATGTAAGTTGGGGCAATGTTTTCCAACGATATGGTATATTCGTATAGACCATGTTTATCTTGAGAACGGGGTGTTCTATGGCCTACCCAGTTTTTATTGGCAAACACTAAACAACACCTTCAAGGTTTTTCCCCGTTATATGCTGTGGTTAGTCACATACACGTATACAGTCAATAATATTCTTGTGTGGGTAGTGACAAAATCGTTAGGTCATGGGTTAGTCACCTTTAGACACTCCTGTCTGTCAGGAATAGTATTATACTTGTTCATGCATCCTGTCATTATATTTCTTTCCATTCCCTACGATCTTTCTATATTCTTACAAGGAAGGCCTACACCAATAATAATCTAAGTTGCCATTCACTTTTTTTAAAATGTGTGTAAATAATTTCCACGTGAATATATTGCACATGGAACAAAACCATAAATAGCAGTTGTTTCATTTTATAGCGTTTTGTAGCATCTATTTTTTAACCACTTTCACAATCTTGTGTGTGAAGTTTTTTCATATTTTTATTTTATGTCACCAAGGTAAAAATGTAAAAAATAATAATTAAAAAAATATGTATAAATAACTTATAGGTACTATGTAAAATATTGACTGGAAAACCATAGGCCTAGTTATAATTGAAAAAATAGCAATTTGTAGCATCTATTCACAAAACGCTAATTTCACGTATGCCTGCCTATAAACATAATGTGATCTTAATTCCAAGAAATTATTAGCAACATTGGTAAGAGAATTCAGGAAGGAGATATGCCTTTACAGAGAAGGAGACAGTCAGTCTGATGGGAGGATAAGGATAAAATGCAAGACATCTGCGCTGCGCCCTGTCTTACGACATGGAACAAACACACCGCTCCAGTACCTTCCAAGGACGCGGTTCCTTCTCCGAATAATCCAAATACACCACGAAGGACGGCAGTCTGTTACCAAATAATGTTTTAGTCGAGCTTGATTCCTACAGCATTATGCCGGTATCAGTGAAGGCTGCAGTAGCCACCAGAATAAAGTCGTCGATCACCGACAATATCACACGCTAGTCGCTAATGCTCTCGAAAACTGCATCCGAAAATAAACACACCTTTTAGTAAGTTCATTTTTACAAAGTATAAATAAACTAGGAAGCTTCGCAAACGCTTTTTCAGGCGCGTTGTTGGATGAGCGTAATTGATGCATTGAGCTGCCATGTGTTATGCGGATTTTCTGTTGTTCTGTGAAAAAATCATTACTTAGTCAAAAAATTTTTAAATTAATTAAAATAAATAAAAAATTAACTTAAATTTCGTAAATATTAATTAATCGTAATTTAAAAAAAGAAAAATATCGTAAAATTGCAATTTTCATAAGAAATAATTATTCGATTGCGCTCAAATTTAACACGAATATATTAATTCATAAAATTAAGGTTCTGTGAAAAAATCATTACAATAGGATAAAGCATGTAGGTGTTATAAGTCAAAGAACTGTTTTAAAAAAGAAAAAACCGTAAAATTTCGATATTCATGACAAATAATTTTTCGATTGCGCTCAAATTTCACACGAATATCTTAATTCATAAAATTAAGGTTCTGTAAAAATCATTAAAATCGGATAAAGCATGTAGGTGTTATAAGTTGAAGAAATTCGTTAAAAATCGAAAAAAATCGTAAAATTGCGATTTTCATGAAAAATAATTTTCCGATTGCGCTCAAAAACGTGGCAGTTCTAAGTTCAGAGATTTCGAAGGCCTCCAGAAAATTTCATCGCAATTGGAGTATCGGTTTAGCCGGAATCGTGCTGACAAACACACAAAAATACAGAAAGAAAAAAAACATTCCGGATTTTTTTCTCCAGTGTAGTGAAATGGAATCTTCGCTTCGCTCATCCAATAACAAAACTATAAGGCATAAGTAAAAAAATACTAAATCCAAAATAATATAAAAATTAGCTTGTGATATCGATGATTGAATGTGCCATAGATTTGTCGTACTTGTAGGCAAATTCATTTTATGTATGTGACTGGTTAGGTTGAATGACATTGTCATATCGAACCTCGCCAGTTTTTGACTTGAAATTGTAATAAGTAATAGCAAAAAAATGGACAAATAATGCAGATTGTGTTGTATTGTATTGTAATTTGTAACCATTTGGTTGAGTGTACATGTCCAGGTTTCTCGTATCACACACCTTGTAGCAATCATCTGGGGCAAACTCAGCCTTGCGGGATTTGTCGAGGAAAACTGATCGTCCAGTAAAAGTCAAGAGGATGAACGTAAAGGGCCGATCTGTGACTGTGAGTACCCAAGTTGGACAGTTCAATGTTGCTGGCTGCAGCCCAAAATCGTACGTGGAGTGGCTCCTAATAAGGCAACCAGGGACAAGACGGGGCAGGCTACACGGACGGAATGCTGTTCAAGTGATTTAGAAACACGGACCCTAGACTCTTCGATATCAATGGAATGACTACACCAAAACCCTGCAGCACGAATGTATGATCATCTAGCACAAGAAAAAATCGTTATTTCGGAATTTGTTTCTACTCAAACAAGTAAGAGAACCATTTAGATTTAGAACGATTTGTAAATCCAGTCTGTGTGTAAGTCAGTAAGGGCCATGAGTTTTGATGAACCAACGTAGGCCACAGGTTCACGAGATACGTTATGAAACCAATACATGTTATGCAAGTAGAGAAGTGTGTGTGTACAAAAGTCATTCGTTGGCGAGGTGCTGTAGAACACTCAAAATCGTGGCCACAGTTTTACATTTCCTATACGTTTGCAAGACCTCATCCAATAAATTTTTCACAAGTTTGTAAGAATGTCTATAGACTATACGCCGACAGATAATTATTAAAATTGCGATTTACGATTAATTAAGTAGAACGTCCAGCAACGAATTTCCCGTTTTTTACTGCTGATAAAATATTATCCACGGCTAATATGTTTCTAGCTTAGGTATAGGTCCGAGTTTGTTACGTAAACAGCTATATAAATTAAATTGGCCATATGTTCTTTAAATTTTAAGCCCAGGTTTCGCATAACTAATAAGCTGTGCCTATCGTAAACCCTCACAAAACTAAGAGAGGGTCGTCAAGTTGACGCTAGTTCAAACATGTGGCAGCACACATGAACTGGGTTGGGCGGTGCCGGTGGGCCCACAGCCAAGACACTTCAGGCTCGGCTTTACTCATTTTTCTCGTACATTTCCAAATTGCGTAGGTCATAGCCTACTTGACGCTAGGAGTGATTTAAAAATGGCAGACTGAGGGCGAAACATTTAAAAACAGTTGGTGCCACAGGATTTCGAATTCAACGCGAAGGTAGGTGGTGTTGTTGCACCGAATAAGCGCATGACACCCAACCCGCGGTCCCACACATGTAATCATTTGCGCGTGGTCCGTTTATAAATCAGTTGCGAAGCAAGGATT
>JAMZAV010015650.1:0-12387 GCA_024449915.1 Sweltsa coloradensis | reverse complement strand
TTCCTGAAAATTCAATATCCCTCTCTCTCCTTCCTCATAGTTCACCTAATCCTCAACAGGTGTCACTAAGCATCTATTATACACAAAGTGCTGACTGAGAATTTCCGTCCGCACCGAGATTTTGCGACTGCAGTTACCATCGCCACGATGGCAGAACTCTGTGAACTGTGAGCAGTGTGCAAGTACAGTAACCTCCACGCGCATTACATCAAGTGTGTGCGTGTAACCTCCTCGCCACGTTAAACTACGTGTGTACTCTCTCATAACTTCTCGCCTCTCTCTGGGCAAACTCACGGGTGTTTATTTATATTCTATTATAATAACATTACTCTCGTACGTTTTTAGTTGAAGTTATAACATTTAGTGCCGCTCTACACGCCCTCCGCCGCACCACGTCGTCTGCCTTGTGTTCCCGTCTACACGTCATCAGCACGTCCGACTAACACGTCCAACCAGGTATGTGGTAATAGCTCTGCTTACGGCACTATCCCTCGTGTTATATCTAACCTATATAACATATTTCCATCTCTCCAAATTATACAGTCCACTCCTCTACTCATTACCTAGGGAAGTTCTAAAACCTTCAGCTAGAACTCTTAGGTCGCGTGTACATCCTCGCCCTTGCGCCAACATGTACCAAGAATATATTTTTAAAACTAGTTTATTTCACACTTGTCAGACTTGGTTGGCAACAACACCGCCTGGCTTTGAACAACACGCGGTGACCTCACAGTGTTATCACTCTCGTGTCAGAGTTCACGGGCGACACTGATAACAGGCCTAGAAACACAGGCCATATAGCATTGAAATCAAGTTTCACAATAATAGATTTAGATTTTCATTAAATAATTGTTTTTTGTTTTGCAATTTGATCTCTCACAATGATGTGAAGAACTTCTGTGATGATAACGGCAACAAACTTTTTAAATATGAGAACCCTCCTTTCCTCCCCATATCCCCTGGGCTAGAGTGGCGCATTACGATCTGACGGTTGATGCGTCCTTAAAACAAATAAACTTAACTCTCTTTTAAAAAATGTATTTAACAATATATGATTACCACAAACACATTCATTTTTTATTTAAATTAATAATTTCCTTTTGCTATAAAAATCATTTCAAATATATTTTTTTTTTTTTTTAAACTACGAAAAATATAAAATTTAACCAGAGGGTACACCACAAAACCCAAATCGTCAAAAGGGAGACTTCTTCTACTAATCGAAAAAACTCTATTTTTAAAAATTTTTTTAAAAAATTTACTAGACCTATCGGATAGATTTTTAAACCCCTCAAATAACTTTCGAAGTAAACTTATACTTTTATTGACCCTTATGCCACTACCCAGGGAGGGTTCCTTTTAGATAAAAACTTGTTTTTTGAGAAAAATGGGGGTTTTGCGGCTAGTTTAAAGAAACCATCAAAGTTCAAAATTTTTTCATTGCCCAATAAAAAAATTTTCAAGGGGGCCTTTTTAAAGTGGGGTTTAATATTGGTTTTTTTATTTGGGCCCAAAACTGTTATCCGACTATGATAAAGGAATATTATCTTATTTCCCTCTTTTTAATTTTTTATTTTTTCGCGCCAGTTTTTAACCCCACTCTTGTTTCACGTAGTATTTTATTTTTCACTCCCCTCTTCCCCCTTGCTTCTTTTAAACCCTTCTTGTAACCTCCCCCTGTCGGGTTCTTTTTCCGTTGCCTATTGCTTTCGAGCTCCCTAGCGTGCAAACGTCTGTACGTCCCCCCTTTTACGGGGCGGCATTACTTCCATATTTTCAATTTTTTTGCCTCGAGTGCAAAACCAACAAGTTTTCTTTCGTGGTCACTTGTTACCTTTCTTAAACTCTGTAAACATTTCCTTATTTTCAAAAACACAGTGCACCTCCCTGCATTTTACGTGTTTTTTAAAGGGTTGATTTTCGTGGGCTTTACGTATGTTGTTGGGGGTATCATCATTTACTACTTTCATCACTGTCGTCCCTTCAAATCTATCATCCCCCTTTAAGGCTGCCTATCATTTTCCTTCTTCATCACCCCTTCGACACCTTTGGCTAAAAGGGAAAGTTCGCCGTCTCCACAACCAACTGTCTCGAAGCCAAGGAAAGCCTGGGTTTGGGGGATTTGTTTTTTCCCATCTTTCCCCCCCGTATTTTTTTGGGCATCAACGTTTTGGGTGCCAACTTTTTGGCCCCTCGTGCCAAATAATTTTCGTTTTTTTTAAATTATACAGTCCACTTTAAAAACCTTCAAAATTACTCGTTTTTGGTCGTTTGTCGTTTAAAATCTCCCCTTTTCCCACGGGGTTCATACTCGTGGGCGGGGTGCAGGGACCCCATTTATCCCAAATTTTTTTATCCTTTTGGGTTTATTTTTCCCTTGTCGCAGGGCGAGCATTTTTTTACATTCTCTTGGTCGCGTGTTTTTTAAACACGTCCCCTGTTATTTGTCCTGATTTGGGCCGGGGTTTGATCTTCCCATTTTGTTTTTTAATTTTTTTTTTTTTTTTTTAAATTTGCACTCGAAATGTCACCCCCTGTTTCTTTTTTTTATTGTCGCCCTTAGTTTGGGGTTTTATCATGACCAAGCGGGAAACGGCAACGTAGCCTTGCTTCTAGCTAGAAGAGAGCGTAATTTTGCCTCAGGGGCAACGCTCAAAATGACGCTTTTTTTCAAGTGCTTAAGACGAAAAAGCTTCTCGAAACAATCGGGGTTTTGCAACTTAAACCAAATTTGGGAAACTCCCTTCAAAGCGGTTCAGAGCGAAATATTATTTGGGCTAATTCTCAGCTCGAGGAAGGTGTAAACCCCTAAAAGCCGGGTTTTGGAAAACCCCTTCTTTTACTGGGGAAACCATAAGATCTCGCCATAGTCCCCGCGAAATCCCAGATCCCTTTTCCCTGTGAATCCGCCATCTCCCCTTTTTTTTTTTTTTTTTGCTGCTCAATTTAAATACGCTCCCCAATATTAAATTGCCAATATTTCAGGCGACTTTACTCAGTGGCCAGACTTTTTATGCTTTGTTCAGCTCCCTTTTTCTTTACAACGAGTCTTTTAAAAATTACAACGCTTAAAAAACTATTTGCTTTTCTTTTTTTGGAGATGCGGCATTGGCTGAAATTTAAAATGGGTTTAAAATTTCAAGCGCAAATTATCCTCGTTTCCCCTACGAAAAGTTTGGGGGTCGCGCTATCGAAAAAGCCTTTTTGGCCGTTGTATATTAAAAACGGGTACTCGATTTACTCCTTTTAAAAAAGCAGCCCCAGGCAAATTACAGCTGTTCTTGCAATTTTTCATCGAAATTTCCCGTGAACGCCCCTCAAGGCTTTGAAGATTCCTGTTTTTATCAAAACTTTCTCCTTCTGTCACTTACTTTGTCAAACTTGGGACGCCAAACCCGGAAAAACTTCGGGGCCCAAGCATTCTGCGTTCTCTATTTCCGTTTTAATCAACGGGTTATCACGTTCTTGGACGAACCCTTTCAAGGACGCTGATTGGGGCTGCCTGGATCAACAGGGTTCGACCCCATTTAAAGGGGCGCAGCCCATCGAAAAATTCAACTCTTGTTTTTTTGCAAACCCCAGCTCACATACTCCAGGGGACAAAAAGCCTGCTTCGGCTCGTAAACCCAAAAACCCCAAAACCCGTCCTTTCACCCATTTTCCCATTATCCCAAAAGTTCTCACCCCTTTGGGATAAGTTTAAAACTTTTTCTCAGCAATCGCTCCCCCGAAAAGTACGCTCCCTCTCAGGCGTTTAGGGTCGCGGTTTCAATTGCGGGGGCTTCATTCACAATCCGAATGTCAATCCGAACGTTAAGGCTGACTTTGGTCCGCACCCCAACATCACTCGTTTTTTGCATCCGATGAAAGCACCAACCCGATTTAAAACCCTCTTGATAAAAGCTCTACTCACCTACGGGCCCACGATCGCCCCTCGTACTTTTTCCGGGGTCGTATGGGAAACCTCGTCCACTCGGGTGTCGCCCTTTTTGGGTCCCCGTGAGAGCTTTAATTCGGGATCCCCTGCGGGACAACATCACCCTATTGGGCCCCGTAAATAGTTCTGGGTCTAAATTTCTCAGCTAAAAACTAAATTCTCTCGTTAAAGGTCTCGGATTAAAGGTAGAACCCCCCCTATTAAACTTCGGGCATAGGGAAAGGGTTTTACCAAGGTTCTGGCAGGGTGCTCTTTGACATTGCTTCCCCGGTTGAATCCAAACCTCACTCAGCGTTCAGGCATTTTTTTTCTGCCCTGCCATTTCAATCGCCTTCCACTACCTCCGCCCCTACCCGAGGGGGTTTCGAGCGCTATCGTGGGCTCCCTTTGGGCCGCGATGGGTTTTCATCCTCCGGACAAGATCGATTTCCCTTTATAGGAGCGGATCTGTTCCGGATATTCTTAGTGGGCCCAAAGCGATTTTAGTCTGGGAGGCCAACCCCCCCCCCCCCCTTCTAAACACCCTGTTGGGATGGGTGATTTTGGGGTTTCGTTTCCCCCGGCATCGGGAAATCAAAGTCTCGGGCCCCATGCCCCCTTTTTCGAAATTTTAGCTCCATCTTTCGGGGAAACTAAACTAGGGGGTTTTCCGTCCTTCTCAGAAGAATCCAGATGATCACCTGTGGAAGACCAGTTCGTGGCCTCACAAAAATCGAACAATGTGGGGCGTTTTCTGAAAGGGCCCCCAATTAAACCCTCATGCGTGCCTTTTGGGTTTCCCAATTTTTGCAATTTTTCCCTTCTAAATTTTTTCCTCATTTCGGGAAACGTCCTCCTAAAGCGCGTTCCGGGCATGACGTTTGCTTATCACCTTCAGGGGGAGTACGCGGTTTCTTCAGCACATGCGCTTGCTGTCACGTCATCGGTTTACGTTTTTCCCCACACCATTGCGTGCAAAAGGGTTTTAAATTTTCGTCAACGAATTTTCGAGTCGGGGTTTAAACCCCCTCGCGGCGGACGCGCATGGTCCCTTCTTTTAATCGCACTGTTAATCGGTCCCCCAACTTTTGCGAGAAACTCCCAAGTATCCTATCAAAATTAAGGACCTATCGCATCGCTATCTGTCTGGGCATCCGCCCCAAAGTAAGGCAGAAATTTGTATTCTTTCCACTGATCGTGTCCTCACCATCTTCCCGGGGCCCGAATCCTGACTCGGCTGTCTTGGAGTACGGCTCAAAACTGTCCACCTACGGGGTTTGCTCCATCAGCTTTTTTTTCTCAACGAGTTTTACACCAGCTTTGGGGCAAAGGGCGACGGGGGGCCCTTCCCTCTTGCTCTTGTGCGATTACGTTTTTTCACGTACATCGATGACTTTGTCCTCAGGCGCTAAAGGGCCTCGCTCAGCTAAACCCCTTTTTCAAAAAGATTTACGCTGGGTTTCTTTTCCCGTGGGGGCTTCGAAAACCCCGTAAATGGGCCCGCAAACCCCCCTGCTGCCCTTGCGACCCTTCCCCAGGACCATCCCCCCCCGGGAAAAACCACTTTCGTTTTTCCCCCCTTTAAGACCCGGGAAAACAAGATCTTGGGCTTATTTGGGACCCCCCCCCCTGCCCACTTCTCATTCCGTCTCAGCTTTTTGAAGGCCATTTAAGAAGCGCTCAAACACCTCCTTTCCTTGCCAAGATATTTGGATCCCCTTAGTTTTTCTCGCCAAATTTTTCCCCCCCCTTTATTTTAAAAACTTTCTCCAGAATTGTGGATGTTCTTTCTCGTTGGGGCGACCCCTCTCCTACGAGCTCTCTAACACTTGGCACTCTCCGTCGCCCCACGTAGCTCAACTCGTCCCAAATTTTTGTGTCCCACGTCACTTTCCCCCCACTGCCCACGTCCTCCGGATAGTTTTGGGGTTTTTCGACGCTTCAGAAAAGGCTACGCCCCGTCTTGTACCTCCCCTTGACGTCGGGGTTTCCCCCTTTCACGTTTGCCCTTTTCCGACCCGTAGCAAAAATTGCCCCCCTCAAACGGGTTTACCCTTCCAAAAACTCGAGCTTCTGCGGCCATGCCTTTCTTGCCCGTCTTCTCCAAGCTACCTTGGCCCGCACTCAACTCTCTCACCCTGAACGCCATCGTACTTTACTCGGCCCCAAATATCTTTTTTCGGGTGGCTGGCTACACCTCCTCATCGGCCCGAAAACGTTGTGGCAAATCGAGGGCCCTAGAAAACCTGGAGCAACCCCCACCGTCCCCCTTTGGGGTCACGTTCCCTCCAATGAGAAAACCCCGCTGACTGTGGGGTTTCCCCGGGGTTTTGGGGCGGCATCTTTAAATGCTACTTCACCCTTTGTGGCAGTTTGGACCCCCCTTTTTTTTCAATCATCCCCGTTCTTGGCCCCGGGTCAAAGCCTACCTCCCCTTAGGGGTTTAGTTGCCTGGATAAACCGCATGCAGGGTTTTATCCCCCAAGGCCCATGTTGTCGTCGACCCAAATTTTTGCTTTCACTTTTATGAAATTTCCCCCACTCTACTCCGTTTTCAGCGAGTGTTTGGCTATGTCATCCGATTCGCGGGGATCCTCAGCTTTAAAATTTTTCAGGTCCTGTTTCCCCAAAGGGGCCCCCTGCCACTGAAAAAGTTGCCCGTCTTCTTTGACATGCTTGTCCCAAACTTTTTCCCAAAGTCATTTTTTTGCCAGTGAGGGGGTTTCCCAGCTTGAGCAAATTGGTAGCGTCCCCTCAAATTGGGGCCCCTTCAAGCCCCTTCTTCCATTCATTTGGTTTTTTTCAGGGTGGGGGGGGGAGACTGAAAAACCTCTTCTCTTTTATGTTGACGCCCGTCATCCCCTTGCTATCAAGCAAGCCCTTGTGTGGCCCCTCGGGCCCCATCACTGCCCATTATGCCCGGTGGATGGTGTCGTGCTTTTCGTTTCATAAAGCACAACCCCCCGGCAGTTTTATTCGCCCATTCCCAAACGGGCTTGTTGGGGTTTTAAACCCCTGCTTAGTTAGCTTGGGGAAAATTCGTATCCCTTTTTTCTTTTCGTTTTTTTTTTGAGTTTTTTGTCGTTTTCCTTTTTCGAAGTGAAACCCTAAAATGTGCATTTTGGTGAGCGGTATTGGTTTTTGCCCCCCCAGTTTTTAAACCCCCCCTTGTTTCACGTATTTTTTAGTTTTCACTCCCCTCGTTTCCCCCCCCTTGCTTCTCTTATCTCTCTTGTAACCCTGCCCAGTCAGGTCGGTTTTTTCGTTGCCCATTGCTTCCCAGCCCGCCCTAGCGTGCAAACGTCGTAAAGTCCTTTCCCGTCCGGGGGCGGCCCCTTACTTTTTGCATATTTTTATTGTTTCCTCGGTTTCAAAAAACCCAACCCAAATTTTTCTACGTGGGCACTCTGTTCCTTTTTTCACTCTGTTAACAAATAAATTATTTTCTTTAAAAACCGTGCCAAACTCACAGTGGGTTTTACGTGTTATTTAATTTGGGTTTTTTGTGTCTTTTAAAAGTATTTTTGTAGTAGACGGGTTTTTAGCATTCGTTATTTAATTTTGGGGATTCAAATTCAAACCAATGTTCTAAAAAAATTTTAATTTTTTGTATTTTTGATTGAATCAGGTAATAAATTTAAAATGTAAATTTCCCGGGAAAAAAGACGTTGCGCAAGGGGAAGGGCCCAAAATGCGTAAAAAACTTTTAAAAGTTACCTAATGTTGCTGACTCCCATTGCCCCCCCGATGTCGCCAGGAGGTACGAGTGTCCCTTTAAATATCATTATTAAAGCTTTTTGGAAGTTTAAGACGTAACACTTAGGTATAGCTGGGACAGGGTTGGGACCCAAGGGCCCCCAAAAATCGTCCCCAGCCAATGGAAACAGAGAGAATGATCTAGAAAAGTTACATCAAATGATCAAATTAGTGAACGAGTAGAGTATAAAAGAGCTGAAAATCGGTAGGGTAAGGAGATTAAGAAACCAAACGAAGAGCCGATAGCAGTAGAAGAAGATGATACTTGAGACTGTAAGTTAATCAAATTATAAATTTTACTTAGGTGTTGGAGAATATAAATATGTTTTAAATTGTAATCTAACTATTGATTGGTTTATTTCTTGAGAAGTAAATTCAGTGTTTTGCATTGAATGAAGTCACAATTTTAAGTTACCTGCGCAAATGGGCGCACCTTTGATTTATCATGTGTTTGAGATAATGTTAGTAACGAATCTATGAAGTTACACGGTTGTTGGCATATTTAACTGAATATATCTATTGTTATGTTTTATATCGTAATAAAGTCATTTTAAAGATCTTATCGACTCATGCCTGAGTCGTCTAACCCACACTTCCAGTTAGTACGTAGTTCCCGCTCGATCCATGCTATCAAATTAATATGAGGGGTTAAATCGGCTCATTCAGTGCAGAGGTCATAGTTGGGTGACGAACCCGTGACCTAGAGTTGTGGAGCCGGTCAGCCGCCATACTACAGTGGTGGCAGCGGTGGGATTTAGATCAGTTGCGGATTAGATCAGTTTTGGGATATTTAAAAATTTTTTTTTTGGGGGATTCAAAAGTGTCAAGGAGAACGATAGAAACGTAATTTTAATAAATTCTGGTGACAGCACTATTACCTACATGCAATAAACAGTGATTTACAATGCCTGTAGTACCGATAGCCGAGGAGGTTCCCTCTAGGAATGGGGTCAGGACTTCTTGCATTAATCGAAAAGTTTTCGGGGGAAAAATCAGGGCAAACAGTTGAGGACTTTTTCTTATAAATAGATAGGGCATCATTGTTAGCGGGATGGGCACCAGAACAGCAAACGGAAAACTGTGTTAAAGCTAAAAGGGCGAAGCAAAAGGAATATTTAAATGTAGAAACCGAGCTACACTCAGCCAATTACAAAGCAATAAAGCAAGCTTGACTCAGCGATTTAAGAACGAAAAACATAATTCATCAGCTATCCAGCATTTAATAATTGTGTTCAAACGCCCAAACAGAAACAATAGACCAGTATGAAACGCGGCTAAGGGAAAGGGAAAGGGGACCAAATTCGAGTTATTCGGAAGATAGAGCGGAAAATAACATTCGTTTGAAATTGCTAGAAGAGCAATTGTTGGCGCAATTTCTTCGCGGTATTAGAGAAGCAAAGAGATTTGTTTTATTGAGATCGCCTAAAACATTCACAGAAGCAATCAGATAGCGATTGAAGAGCATGAAAATGATTTGGCAAACCCAGTGATAAGAAGTCGGTGTTCAAACGTAGCATCAGAACAAGTTTCACCTACGCCACGCGACTCAGTTTCAAACCACTAACATACGCGCTATGCAGACAAGGACTCCCGAGAGGCCATGGAATGCGAGCAATAATAGAAACGATAATACAGAAACAGGGAAAGTAACTGGAACTTTTTAAATCAGGTTCAATACAATGTTATGAATGTCGTAACTTTGGTCATTACGCCCGAGACTGCCAGCAACGGAGACAAATACAGAAACGATGTTATAATTGTAATGCCCCAGGACATTTTGCACGCAATTGTCAACAAGCAGGACGTTCACCCGAAGGACGTACGCAGCCAGACGAACAAGTGAAAGTCGCGGTCCTACTTCAAATCCGAATCAAAACAATAACAGATGTTATTATTGTAATCTACCCGGTCATGTACAGCGTGTTGCTTTCGCAAACAAAGGGAAGCCAGATATCAAGTGCAAAACGACAAAGGTTCTCGTTTTTTGGGGCGGAGGACGGGAACCAAAAAAATTAGAGCCCCGCATGTTACGTTACGAGATACTCGGAAATTTTTGGCAAGAGAAAGGATTTATTATAACTGGTGTGGTGCATAAAAAGAACGGAACTAAACGGACTGTGAAACTTTTTATTGATAGTGGCGCTACTGTTTCATTAATACGACAAGGATAGTTGAACAGGAGGACAACCGACTCGACCCTTTTATCAAATTATTGTATGCTAGCATATCGGGGCACACCTCACTGCGTACAGGACAGTCACCCTTCTTTATGGAATTAGGCCGAGATGTAGAACTACCGTTTGAATGCAATCAAAACCATCAAGGACGCGTTATGACGTGGATGTAAAATACAGTATGAGCTGATAGCACGCCCCCACAGGACACCTTCAGAGAAGCGAGAGAAAGGCTAAGTTAAGCAGGATAGACAACATGAGTACTACGACGATCGACTAAACCAGTCACGTAATGAACTAGGAACAAAGTGTTCCTGTACACACCTAGGTTACGCCCTGGATTAACAAAGAAGCTTGCACAGTTGTGGACTGGCCACCCCAGAATAATTCAAGTTCGTTCGCCTGTTATTTTTAAAATAAAGGACATGTACGGAAGGCAGGAACGCAGTTAATACACGCAAAACGTTTAAAGCCATGTAAGTTCGCGGAGGAGATAGAAGCATTAGTCGTTAGAGAAAGCGGAACGAGAAAGAGGACGGAAGAAATAGGGGTTTGTACTAAAGGACGATGAGAGACCGATAGAAGTTGTAAATTATGAGGACGAAGGGCGACGAGATTGAAAGGGCGGGCACAGGTAGTAGAAGTACGAGGACGTGAGCAACCAACGCACAGATACCCGTTGCGAAGTTTAGGACCAATAGTAGAGGACGAAGAGGACGACGATTAGCTAAGGCATATGGGATGCACAGAAGAAGGTTAGAAAGAGATAAGTGCGAGAAATAAGTAAGGAGAAGGAGAAAGTAGACGAAATAGGATGTTGCACGTAAGGTTAAGAAAATAGTATAGTTAAAACATAGAATGCAGTTTTTAGCGAAGGCTGCCGCCTACCAAGAGTCGTATGGCGTTGCCGGACGACGAACAAACCTTTGGTCCAAGCTGTTAGTTGTGACCCAACCTTACCGTTGGAATTCTCGATATTGAATGTAAAAGTTGTAGTGCGTCAGGAAAACAGTGCAGTGTTCAAGCAACACATCCCATTGACTCTCGACGTTTGACGTGAACAGTGCTTGCTATGACAACACAAGCTATTCCTATGGCACAAATTTAAACTCAGGTATTATGCTTATTGTTGTTATTTTGTTCGGTTTTGTAAAAGTTTCATCTGTGATAACGATGAAAACTTTTAATTAGAGGAAGGAGCCTATGTAGTAGAGCGGATTTTAGCATTCGTTATTAATATGTATTCAAATTCAAACCAATGTTCAAATGTAATTTTAGTATTTAGATTGAATCAGGTAATATTAACATGTAGAATATTCCAGAAGAAAGACGATGCGCAAGGTGAAGCCAAAGTGCGTAAACAACTTATATAAGTTAGCCTAATGTTGCATGACTCACATTGCCCGCGATGTCGCGAGGAGGTACGAGTGTCATTTAAATATCATTATTACGCATTTCTTGGAAGTTTAAGACGTAAACACATTAGGTAGTAGCTGGTACAGGTTTGGGAAACCCCAAAGGGCCCCGCACAATCGTCTCAGCCAATGGAAAAAGAGAGAATGATCTAGAAAAGTTACTCAAATGATCTAATTAGTGAACGAGTAGAGTATAAAAGAGCTGAAAATCGGGAGGGTAAAAGGAGAGTAAGAAACCAAACGAAGAGCCGATAGCAGTAGAAGAAGATGATACTTGGACTTGTAAGTTAATCAAATTATAAATATTACTTAAAGGTGTTGGAGAATATAAAATGTTTTAAATTGTAAATCTAACTATTGATTGGTTTATTTCTTGAGAAGTAAATTCAGTGTTTTGCATTGAATGAAGTCCAATTTTAAGTTACCTGCGCAAATGGGCGCACCTTTGATTTATCATGTGTTTGAGATAATGTTTGTAACAATTATGAAATTACAACGGTGTTGGCATATTTTAAATGATATATCTATTTGTTATGTTTTATATCGTAATAAAGTCATTTTAAGATCTTATCGACTCATGCCTGAGTCGTCTAACCCACACTTCCAGTTAGTACGTAGTTCCCGCTCGAATCCATGCTATCAATTAATATGACGGTTAATCGGCTCTTCAGTGCAGAGGTCAGTAGTTGGGGTGACGAACCCGAGACCTAGAGTGTTGTTAGAGCGGATTTTTAGCATTCGTTATTAATATGTATTCAAATTCAAACCAATGTTCTAAAATGTGAATTTTAGTATTTAGATTGAATCAGGTAATATTAACATGTAGAAAATTCCAGAAGAAAGACGATTGCGCAAGTGAAGCCAAAGTGCGTAAACAACTTATATAAGTTAGCCTAATGTTGCATGACTCACTTGCCCGCGATGTCGCGAGGAGGTACGAGGGGTCATTTAAATATCATTATTACGCATTCTTGGAAGTTTAAGACTAAACACATTATGTAGGGAGCTGGTACAGGTTGGCACCCAAGGCCACGCACAAACGTCTCAGCCAATGGGAAACAGAGAGAATGATCTAGAAAAGTTACAAAAGTTAAATTAGTGACAGTAGAGTATAAAAGAGCTTGGA
>JAMZAV010015649.1:0-27840 GCA_024449915.1 Sweltsa coloradensis | reverse complement strand
CCCTTGGGTTTTTTTTGAATTTTTTTTGCGAAAAATTAAAAAAAAAAAAATTTTTTTTTTTTTTTTTGGCAAAACAAAGGGCATTCTCACTGTCCCACTTCTTATATTAGTCGTGTATTACAGTGACAGTTCCCGGTTTGTTCATAATAATAAGAAATCCGTACCCAAAGATCCCGCTAAAAAATAACTTCCGTAAATCTGTCATTTCTGTCGATTTGACAATGAATTTTTATTTGACAATGGAAACATTGTTAAAAATTTTTTAAGAATTTTTGATTTTAGACGGACAATTAACAATTTGATAAGGGTTACCCTTTGTGATTTTTTGGCAAAATTCAACTGACAACAGGCGATTCTACACTGCCACTGTACTCTATAGTTAGTGGATGATTGACATGAGTTCCCGGTTGGTTATAATAAGTAAGAATCCGACCCAAAGATCCCCTAAAGTTAATAACTCGTATCTGTCATTTCTGTCATTTGACATAATTGGTTATTTGACAATGGAGAACTCTATGTATAATTTTAATTTTGATTTTGAGACGGACCCAAAATTAACAATTTGTTAAGGGTTAGCCTTTGTGAATTTTTGGCAAAATCACTGCACAACAGGCGAATTCTACTACTGCCACGTGTACTCTATAGTTAGTCGTGATGATTGACAGTGACAGTTCCCGGTTTGGTTTATAAATAAGTACGACATCCGTACCAAGATCCGCTAAGTTAAATAAACTTCCGTAAATCTGTCAATTTCTGCCCGATTTGACATAATTGTTATTTGACAATGGGAGAACTCTATTGTTAATAATTTTAAGAATTATTGATTTTGAGACGGACCCAAAATTACAATTTGTAAGGGGTTAGCCTTTGTGAATTTTTTGGGAAAATTCAACTGCACAACAGGTCGATTCTACATACTGCCACGTGTATCTATAGTTAGTTGTGATGATTGACAGTGACAGTTTCCGGTTTGGTTCATAATTAAGTAAGAAATCCGTACCCAAAATTCCCTCAAATTAATAAACTTCCGTAATCTGTCCAATTTCTTTCCGATATGACAATGAATTGGTTTATTTGACAATGGGATTAACTCTATTGTTAATAATTTTAAATAATATTGATTTTGAGACGGACCCAAAATTAACAAAATTTGTTAGGGGTTACCTTTGTGAATATTTTTTTTTGGCAAAAAATTTCAACTGCACACAGGGCGATTCTACTACTTGCCTACGTCCTACTGTAACGTTATCGTGATAATTGACTGTGACAGTTCCCCGGTTTGTTCAAAATAAGAAAGAAATCCGTCCCCAAGATCCCGCTTAAAGTTAAATAAACTTCCGTAAATCTGTCAATTTCTGTCCCGATTTGACACTGAATTGGTTTTTGACAATGAGAAACTCCCTTGTTAATAATTTTGTAGACTATATTGATTTTTGAGACGGGACCCAAAATTAAACAATTTGTTAAGAGGGGTTAGCCTTTTGTGAATTTTTTGGCGCAAAATTCAACTGACACAACAGGACTATTCTACTACTGCACTCAGCGACTGTAACTCTAATAGTTAGTCGTGATGATTGACAGTGACGTTTTCCCCGTTTTGGTTCATAATAAGTAAGAAATCCGTACCCACAGATCCCGCCTTAAAAAGTAAATAAACGTTCCGTAAATCTGTCAATTTCTGTCTGATTTGACAGTAAATTGGTTATTTGAACAATGGGAGAACTCTTATTTGTTAATATTTTTAAATAATATATTGATTTTGAGAGGACCAAAATTAACAAATTTTTTCGAGGGTTAGCCTTTGTGAATATTTTGCAAAAATCAACTGCACAACGGGGCGATTCTACTACTGCCTACGTCTACTGTATAGTTAGTCGTGATAATTGACGAGTGACAGTTTCCCCGGTTTGGATTCACAAAATAAAAGAAAATCCGTACCCAAAGACCCGCTCAAGTTAAATAACTTCGTAAAGGCTGTCCAATTTCTGGCCCGATTTTGACAATGAATTGGTTAGTTGACAATGAGAGAACTCCACCCTTGTTAAAAAAAAGAAAAAAAATATTTTTGTAGATTTTGTTTTTGAGACGGACCCCAAATTAACAAATTAGTTAAGGGTTAGTCCTTTGATGAATTTTTTGGCGAAAAAATCAACGGCACAACAGGGGGGCGATTCTACTACTGCACACTGTGGACTCTATAGTTCGTCGTGGATGATTGACAGTGACAGTTCCCGTTGGTTCATAAATAAGTAAGAAAATCCGTACCGCAAAGAATCCCGCTCAAAGTTAAATAAACTTAACTTCCTAAATCTGTCCATTTCTGTCCGTATTTGACAATGAATTGGTTTTATGTGACAATCAGAGAACTCCCGTGTTAATAATTTTTGTAGATATATTTGATTTTGAGACGGACCCAAAATTAACAAATTTGGTTAAGTGTTAGCCTTTTGTGAAATTTTTTTGGCGAAAAATTCAACTGGCACAACAGGGACGATTCTACTACTGCACACGTGTACTCTATAGTTAGTCTTGATATGATTGACAGTGGACAGTTCCGCAGGTTTGGTTATAAATAAGTAAGAAATCCTTCCCAACGTATCCCGCTTAAAGTAACATAACTTCGTACCATCTGTCCCAGTTCTGTCTGATTTGCAGTAAAATTGGTTATTTGACATGGGAGAACTCTATTGGTAATAATTTTAAGAATAGATTGATTTTGTGGGACGGACCCAAAATTACACAAATTTGTTAAGGTTAGCCTTTGTGAAAAATTTTTTTTTTTTTTTTTTGGGGAAAAACTCAACTGCCAACAGGCGATTCTACTACTGCCCACGGTGTCTCTATAGTTAGTTGTGATGATTGACGTGAAGTTCCGGTTTGGTTTCATAAATAAGTAAGAAAATCCGTACCCAAATTTCCTCTCACATTTAAATAAACTTCCGTAAATCTGTCAATTTCTGTCCGTTTGACAATGAATTGGTTATTTTCCAATGGGATAACTCCTATTTGTTAATAATTTAAAGAATTTATTGATTTTGAGACGGACCCAAAATTACAAATTTGATAAGGGTTAGCCTTTGTGAATTTTTTGGCAAAAATTCAACTGCAACAACAACAGGGCGATCTACTACGGACCTACAGTCTACTCTATAGTAAGTCGTGATTGATTGACCAGTGACAGTAACCCGGTTTGGTTCATAAATGATAAAGAAATCCGTACCCAAAGATCCCGCTTAAAGTTAAAATAAACTTCCGTAATCTGTCAATTTTCTTGTCCGATTTGACAATGAATTGGGTTATTTGACATGGGAGAAACTCTATGGGTTAATATTTAAAGAATTTATTGATTTTGAGATGGACCAAAAATTAACAAATTTGATAAGGGCCGGGTTAGTCTTTGTGAATTTTTTTGGCGAAAAAATTCACTAGCACAACAGGGCGTTCTACTATACTGCCCACGTCCTTACTCTATAGTTACGTCGTGATGATTGACAGTGACAGTTCCGGGTTTTGGGGTCATAAATGAGTAAGAAATCCTTACCCAAAGATCCGCGTAAAATTAATAAACTTTCCGTAAGATCTGTCAATTTCTGGTCCCGAATTTGACAATGAATTGGTTATTTTTGACAATGGAGAACTCTATTGTTATAATTTTTTAAGAATTTATTGATTTTGAGACAGACCCAAAATAACCAAATTTGATAATGGGTTAGCACTTTTGTGAATTTTTTTTGCAAAAAATTCACTGCACAACAAGGGTGGCGATTCTACGTTCTGCCCACGTGTACTCTATAGTTAGTTTGTGATGATTGAACAGTGACCGTTCCCCGTTTGTTTATAAATGAGTAAGAAATTCCGTACCCAAGTTCCCGCTAAAGTTATTTAAACTAACTTCCCTAAATCTGTCAATTTCTGTCGATTTGACAATGAATTGTTTTTTGACAATGGGAGAACTCTATGTTAATAATTTTTAAATATATATTGATTTTTGAGAAAACGTCACCCAAAATTAACAAATTTTTAAGGGGATTAGCCTTTGGTGATATTTGGCAAAAAATTCAAACTGCCACAACAGGGCGATTCTACTACTGCCTACGTCTACTGTAAAGTTTCGTCGTGATAATTGGGACTGTGACAGTTCCCGGTTTGGTTTCATAAATAAGTAAGACATCCGTAACCAAAGAATCCCGCTCAAATTATAAATAAACTTCTTTAATCTGTCAATTTCTGTCCGATTTGACACTGAATTGGTTTATTTGCAATGAGAGAACTCCTTGTTAATAATTTTTGTAGAAATATAATTGGATTTTTGAGACGGACCCAAAACTTACAAATTGGTTTAAGGGGGTTAGCCCTTGTTAATTTTTTGGCGTAAATTCAACTGCACAACAGGGCGATTCTACTACTGCAGCACTCGTGTACTCTATAGTTTAGTCGTGATGATTGACAGTGACCAGTTCCCGTTTGTTTCATAAATAATTAAGAAATCCGTACCCAAAGATCCCGCTCAAAGGTTAAATAACCTCCGTAAATCTGTCACTTTCTGTCCGGATTTGACAATGAATTGGTTGTTGAACAATGGGAGAAACTCTATTGTTAATAATTTTATAAAGAATTTATTGATTTGAGACGACCCAAAATTAACAAATTTGATAAGGGGTAGCCTTTGGATTTTTTGGCGATAAATTCAACTGCAGCAAACAGGGCGATTCTACACTGCCCCCGACGTGTACTCTAATAGTTAGTTGTGATGATTGACAGTGACATTTCCGCGTTGGTCATAAATCAGTAAGAATCCGTACCCAAAGGCCCGCTTTAAGTAATAAACTTCCGTCAATTGTCAATTTCTGTCTGCTTTGACAGTAATTGGTTATGTTGACAATGAAAGAATCTATTGTTTAATAATTTTAAATATATATTGATTTTGAGACGGACCCAAAATTACAAATTTGTTAGTAATTGGGTTAGCTTTGTGATAGTTTGGCGAAAAATTCAAACTGCACAACAGCGGCGATTCTAACTACTGCACACGTGTACTCATATCAGTAAGTCGTGATGATTGACATGCAGTTTCCCCGGTTTGGTTCAATAAATAAGTAAGAAATCGGTACCCTAAAGATCCGCTTGAAGTAAAATAACTTCACGTAAATCTTGTCAATTTTCTGTCTGATTTGACAGTAAATTAGTTTATTTGAACATGGAGAACTCTATTGTTTAATAATTTTTAAAGAATATATTGATTTATTGAGACGGACCCAAAGTACAAATTTTGTTAAGAAAGGGAAGGAGGTTAGCCTTTGTGAATTTTTAGGGGAAAAATTCAAACTGCACAACAGGGCGATTCTACTGACTGCCCACGTGTACTCTATAGTTATTGTGATGAGTTGACAGTGAGCAGTTCCCGGTTTGGTTCATAATAAGTAAGAAATCGTACCGTCAAATATTCCTCTCAATTTAATAAACTGCCGTAAATCTGTCAATTTCTGTCCGATTTTTTAACAATGAATTGGTTATTTGACATAAGAGACTCTATTGTTTAATACTTTTTAGAATTATTTGATTTTGGGACTGCACCCAAAATTAACAAAATTTGATAAGGGGTTAGCCTTTGTGAATTTTTTTGTTGGCAAAACTTCAACTGCACCACAGGGCGATTCTACTACTCTGCCTACGTCTACTGTAAAGTTATTCCGTGAAACTAATTGACTGTGAAATTTCCGTTTGGTTCAATAAATAATAAGAAATCCGTACCCAAAGCTCCCGCTCAAAGTTCAATTAACTTCCTAAATCTGTCAATTTCTGTCCGATTTGAACTGAATTGGTATTGTGACAAAGAGAGAACTCCCTTTTTTAATAATTTTGTAGAAATATGATTTTTGAGACGGACCCAGAATTAACAAATTTGTTAGGGTTAGCTTTTGTGAATATTTTGGCGAAAAATTCAACTGCAAAAACAGGGCGATTCTACTACTGCACACGTTGTTCTACTCTATAGTTAGTCGGTGATGAGGACATAGTGACCAGTTTCCCGGTTTGGTTCATACATAAGTAAGAAATCGGTACCCAAAAAAGATCCCGCTTGAAGTAAAATAAACTTCGTAAATTCTGTCAATTTCTGTCTGGATTTGAAAGTAAATTATTTATTTTTAACCAGGGAGTTAACTCTAGTTGTTAATAATTTTAAAGAATATAATTGATTTTTTCGAGACGGACCCAAAATGAACAAATTGTTAAGGGTTAGCCTTTGTGAATTTTTGGGGAAAACTTTCAACTGCACAACATGGCGATTCTACTACTGCCCACGTGTACTCTCAAGTTAAGTTGTGATGATTGACAGTTAGACAGTTCCCGTTTGGTTCATAAATAGTACGAAATCCGTACCCAAATATTCCTCTCAAATTTTAAATAAACTTCCGTAAATCTGTCAATTTCTGTCGATTTGACAATGAATTGGGTTATTTGACAATGAGACACTCTATTTTGTTAATAGTTTATTTTTAAGAATTACTTGATTTTGAGACGGACCCAAAATTAACAAATTTTGATAATGGGTTAGCCTTTGTGGAATTTTTTGGCACAAAATATTCAACTGCGCAACAGGGAGCGATTCTACTACTGCCTACGTCTAACTGTAAAAGTTAGGTCGTGATAATTGACTGTGACAGTTCCCGGTTTGGTTCTAAATAAGGTAAGAAATCCGTACCCAAAAGATTCCCGCTCAAAGTTCAATTAACTTCCGTAAATCTGTCAATTTCTGTCCGTTTGCATGAAGTGGTTATTTTACAATGAGAAGAACTCCCTTGTTTTATACTTTTTGTGAATATATTGATTTTGAGACGGACCCAAAATTAACAAATTTTGTTAAGGGTTAGCATTTTTGAATTTTTTATTGCGAAAATTCAACGCACAACACGGGCGATTCTACTACGCACACGTTGTACTCTATAGTTAGTCCGTGATGATTGACAGTGACAGTTCCCGTTGGTTTCATAAATAAGTAATATCCGTACCCCAAAATCCCGATTAAAGTAAATAACACTTCCGTAAATCGTCAATTTCCGTCTGATTTGACAGTAAAATTGTAATTTGACAATGGGAGAACTACTATTGTTAATAATTTAAAGAATATATTTCATTTTGAGACGACTCCAAAATTAACGAATTTTGTTAGGGGTTTAGCCTTTTGTGAATTTTTGGGGAAAAATTCAACTGCACAACAGGGCGATTCTACTATGCCGGCCACGTGTTACTCTATAGTTATTTGTGATGATGACAGTGACAGTTTTCCCGGTTTTGTTCATAATAAGTACGAAATCCGTACCCAAAGATCCCGCTTAAAGTTCTAAATAAACTTCGTAAACTGTCAATTTCTGTCCGATTTGACAATGAATTGGTTATTTGACAATGGGAAGAACTCTATTGTTATAATTTTAAAGATTTTTTGATTTTGATATGGACCCAAACTTAACAAATTTGATAAGGCCTTTGTTGAATTTTTTGGTAAAAATTCAACTGCACAACAGGGCCATTCTTACTACTGCCCACGTCTACACTTTAGTTAGTCGTGATGATTGACAGTGACAGTTCCCGTTTGGTTCATAATGATAAGAAATCCGTCCCAAGATCCCCTTAAAAATTAAATAAACTTCCGTAAATCTGTCAATTTCCTGTCGCGATTTGACATGAATTGTTCTTTTACAATGGAGAACTCTATTGTTTTAAGACAATTTTTAAGAAATTAATGATTCATTGAGACGGACCCAAAATCACAAATTTGATAAGGGGTTAGCCTTGTGAATTTTTTTTTGCAAATCAACTGCCAACGGGCGATTCTACTTCTGCCCACGTGTACTTAATAGTTAGTGTGATGATTTGACAGTGACAGTTCCCGGTTTGGTTCATAATGAGTACGAAATCCGTACCCAAAGTTCCCGCTTAAGTTATTTAAACTTCCGTAATCTGTCAATTTCTGTCGCGATTTGACAATGAATTGGTTATTTGACATGGGAGAACTCTATTTTTTATAATTTTTTAAATAATATATTTCTTTGAGACGGACCCAAATTAACAAATTTTGTTAAGGGGTTTAGCTTTGTGAATATTTTGGCAAAAATTCAAACTGCATCAACAGGGCGATTCTACTACTTTCCTACGTCCTACTGTGAGTTAGTCGTGATAATTGACTGTGACAGTTCCCAGGTTTGGTTCAATAAATAATATGACATCCGTACCCAAAGATCCCGCTCAAAGTTAAATAAGACTTCCGTAAATCTGTCAATTTCTGTCCGATTTTGACCCTGACTTGGTTATTTGCCAATGACGGAACCTCCTTGTTGAAAATTTTGTAGAATATATTGATTTTGAGAACGGACCCAAAATTAACAATTTGTTAATGGGTTCGCCTTTGTGATTTTTTTGGCGAAAAATTCAACTTGCACAAAAGGGCGATTCTACTACTGCACTCTGTACTCTATAGTTAGTCCGTGATGATTGACAGTGACAGTCCCTGGTTTGGTTCATAATAAGTAAGAAATCCGTACCCCAAAAAGAAAAATTTTCCGCCGCTCAAGTTAAATAAACTTCCGTATTCTGTCATTTCCTGTCCGATTTGACAATGATTTGTTTTTGACAATGGGAGAACTCTATTGTTAATATTTTTAAAAAATTTATTTGATTTTGAGACGGACCCCAAATTAACAAATTTGATAAGGGGTTATCCTTTGTGAATTTTTGGCGAGAATTCCACCTGGCACAACAGGGCGATTCTACAACTCCCCGTGTACTCTATAATTACGTTGTGTGATGATTGACAGTGACAGTTCCCGTTTTGTTTCATACATAGTATCAGTAAGAATCCATACCCAAAGATCCCGCTTAAAGTAAATAAACTTCCGTAAATCTTTCAATTTCTGTCTGATTTGACAGTAACTTGGTTTATTGACAATGGAGAACTCAATTATTTATAATTTTAAATAATATATTGATTTTGAGACGGACCCAAATTAACAAATTATGTTTAAGGTGTTAGCCCTTTGTGAATATTTTGCAAAAAATTCACTGCACCACAGGGCGATTCTACTACTGCCTACGTCTACTGTATAGTAGAGTCGTGATATTGACAGTGACAGTTTCCCGGTTTGGTTCATAAATATTAAGAATCCCGACCCAAAGTCCGCTCAAAGTTTAATTAACTTCCGTAAATCTGTCATTTCTGTCCGATTTGACAATGAATTGGTTATTTGACATGAGAGAACTCTAATTGTTCAGAATTTTTTAGATTAATTGATTTGAAGCGGACCCAAATTACAAATTTGATAAGGGGTAGCCTTTGTGAAATTTTTTGGCAAAAAAATTCAACTGCACAACAGTGCGTTCTACTGATGCCCACGTGTACTCTATAGTTATTTGTGATGATTGACAGTGACAGTTCCCGGTTTTTGGTTCATAAATGAGTAAACAAATCCGTACCCAAAGTTCCCGCTTAAAGTTATTTTAACTTCGGTAAATCTGTCAATTTCTGTCCGATTTGACAATGAATTTTGGTTTATTGACAATGGGTGAACTCTATTGTTTAATATTTTTAAATAATATATTGATTTTGAAGACGGACCGCAAAATTAACAAATTTGTTAAGGGTTAGCCTTTGTGATATTTTGGCAAAAATTCAACGGCACAACGGGCGATTCTACTACTCCTTGCCTACGTCTACTGTAAATTTAGTCGTGATAATTGACTGTGACAGTTTCCCGGTTTGGTTCATAATAAGTAAGAATCCGTACGCCCAAATCCCGCTTAAAGTAAAATCTGTATGACTTCCGTAAATCTTGTCATTTCTTTGTTGGTTCCCCCTTATTTTTACAGTAAATTGGTAATTTGAAAACAAATTTTTTGGGGAAGAACTCTATTGTTTAATAATTTAAAGAATATTTGATTTTTGCAGACGGACCAAAATTAACAATTTGTTAAGGGGGTAGCCTTTGTGAATTTTTTGGGGAAAAATTCAACTGACAACGGGCGATTCTACTACTTACTGCCCACGTGCTACTTCTATAGTTAGTTGTGATGATTTGACAGTGACTAGTTCCCGGTTTGGGTTCTAAATAAGTAAGAATCCGTACCCAAAATTCCTCTCAAATTTAAATAAACTTTCCGTAATCTGTCAGTTCTGTCCGATTTGTGACAATGAATGGGTTTTATTGACCAATGGGAGAACTCTAGTGTTAATAATTTAAAAGAATATTATTGATTTTTGGAGCGACCCAAAATTCAAATTTGATAAGGGGTTTACCTTTGTGAATTTTTTTGGCAAAAATTCACCTGCACAACAGGGCGAATTCTAACTACTGCCCACGTCTACTCTAGATGTAAGTGTGATGATTGACAGTAGACAGTTCCCGGTTTGGTTCATAAATGATAAGAATCCGTACCCAAAGATCCCGCTTAAAGTTATTTAAATCCGTAAATCTGTCAATTTCTGTCCGATTTGACAATGAATTGGTTATTTGACAATGGAGAACTCTATTGTTCTAATTTAAATAATATCTTTATTTTGAGACGGACCCAAAATTACAACTTTGTTTAGGGGTTAGCCTTTGTGAATATTTTGGCAAAAAATTCAACTGCACAACAGGGACGATTCTACTACTGCCTACAGTCTCCTGTATATTAGTCGTGCATAATTGACTGTGACAGTTCCCGGTTTGGTTCATAAATAAGTAAGAAATCCGTACCCAAAGATCCGCTCAAAGTTAAAGAATAACTTCCGTAAATCTGTCCACTTTCCCTGTCCGATTTGACACTGAATTGGTTATTTGACATGAGAGAACTTCCCTTGTTCATAATTTTGTAGAATATTTGATTTTGAGACGGACCCAAAATTAACAAATTGGTTAAGGGGTTAGCCTTTTGTAATTTTTGGGCGAAAAATCAACTGCACAACAGGGCGATTCCTACTCTGCACTCGTGTAACTCTATAGTTAGTCGTGATTATTTACAGTGACAGTTCCCGCGTTTGTTCATAAATAAAGTAAGAAATCCGTACCCAAAGATCCGCTCAAAGTTAAATAAACTTCCAGTAAATATGTCAATTTGCTGTCCCGATTTGACAATGATGTTATTTGACAATGGGAGAACTCCTATTGTTTAATATTTTAAAGATTTATTGATTTTGAGCGGACCCAAAATTAACACATTTGATAAGGGGTTAGCCTTTGTGAATTTTTTTTGGCGATAATTTTCAACTGCACACAGGCGATTCTACAACTGCCCACGTGTACTCTATAGTTAGTTGGGATATTGACAGTGCGTTCCCCCCGGTTTTGGTTCATAAATAGTAAGAAATCCGTACCCAGAGATCCCGCCTTAAAGGTAAAAAAACTTCCGTAATCTGTCCATTCTCTGTCTGCTTTGACGTAATTGGTTATTGTGACACTTGAGAACTCTATTGTTAATATTTTTTAAATAATATATTGATTTTGAGACGGAACCAAAATTCACATTTGTTAAGGGGTTGCCTTTGTGAACTATTTTGGGCAAAAAAATTCAACTGCACAACAGCCCCGATTCTGTACATTTTTATCCGGTATAAGCCGAGTTGGTGGTATAAGTGCGGTATACTCCGAATCCAATTCAATGAAGACATTATCCCGCCTCGACCGGGAGATAAGAAAATACGTACAGATGGCGGACATTTTAAATTTTGCATCCTATGTGTAAAACGAGAAAGTTGCATTACTCTCATAAAACAAATCAGAAACCGTCCCTGGGGCCTATGCCCAGAAATGTAGAAAATTTATTCTAATACAACAGTTTAGGCCTAAATTTCCATTAGGCTATAGGACTACGGTTGGGCGCTTGCAATTAATGCTAACATAAACTTTTGACAAGCCCTAGGGCCCTGTCCTAGGCAACCCTAGAACCTGCACACCGAGTTGGTTCAGGACCCATCCCACAAATAACTAGTTTTGATTACTAAAGGCGGCTAATGCCGATAAGATTGGTATGATATCCTGGCTATTCCAAAATTTACGAAATCATAAGCCTTTTCTTTTCTTTAAATGAAGGGGTTCAGCGCAAACTCTCCGGTCACTAAATGAAAAAAGTAAAACAAAGATGGTGGAAATTTTCAGTGGTTCTTTTGCTAATTTGCTGTTTACATGGCTGTGAAATGCAGTGGAAAATACATTTGTTGTGTCTGTTGTTGCATTGGAAATTTTTTGATTGGATGAGAGTTGACCCAGTGGGGGTTACTTAACCAGCCTTATCCTGCCATGTCCTGCATTTAACCGTCGTTTACCACCTATTAAACCCGGGTAAATGTCTTGAATCGGGGCCCATTTTTATCCCGGTATAAGCCGAGTTAGGTGGTATAGTGCGGTATAAACTCCGAATCCAATTCAATGAAGACTTATCCGGCCCCACCCGCCTCGACCGGGGATAAGAAAATACGTAACAGATGGCGGACATTTTAAATTTTGCATCTATGTGTAAAACGAGAAAAGTTGTCATTCTCTCATAAAACAATCAGAAACCGTCCCGGGCCTAGGCCCAGATGTAGAAATTATCTAATACAACAGTGTAGGCTAAAGTTGTCCATTAGCTATAGGACTACATTCATTAATGCTAACATAACACGTTTGACAAGCCCTAGGCCTGTCCTAGCAACCCCTAGACCTGCACGACCTTGTTCAGACAACATCCCGCACAAAAAAAAAAATAACTAGTTTTGATTTACTAAAGCCTAATGCAGATAAAGAATAGGTTTGATAGTCATAGGCTATTCCAAAATTTAAGACAATAATAAGCCTTTTTCTTTTCTTTAAATGAATTCACGCAAACTCCTTTCACTAAATGAAAAAGTAAACAAAAGATGGTGGAAATTTAGTGTTCTTTTGCTAATTTGCTGATTTACATGGCTGTAGGAATGCAGTGGAAAATAACATTTGTTTGTGTCGGTTGTTTGCATTGGGAAATTTTTGGATTGGTGATGATTTGCCCCAGACTTTAACCAGGCCTTATCCTGCCATGGTCCTGATTATACCGTCGTTATACCACCTATACACGATAAATTTACTTGAATCGGGGCCAGGCGATTCTACTACTGGCCTACGTCTACTGTATAGTTAGTGGTGATTATTGACAGTGACAGTTACCCCGGTTTGTTCATAATAAGTAAGATCGCCGTACCCAAAGTTCCCGCTTAAAAAGTATTTAAACTTCGTAAATCTTCAATTTTCTGTCCGATTTGACAATGAATTGGTTTTATTTGCATGGGTTGAACTCTATTGTTAATAATTTTAAGTCATATTTTGATTTTGAGACGTACCAAAATAACAAATTTTGTTAGGGTTAGCCTTTGTGATATTTTGGCAAAAAATTCAACTGCACAACAGGGCATTCTGACTACTACTACTGCCGTACGTCCTAGCTGTAAGTTAGTCGTGATAATTGACTGGACAGTCCGGTTTGGTTCATAAATAAGTAAGAATCCGTACCCAAAGATCCCGCTAAAGTTACTAAACTTCCGTAAATCTGCTGTCAATTTTCTGTCCGATTTGACACTGAAAGAATTGGTTATTGACAATGAAGAACTCCCCTTGTTAATAATTTTGTAGAATATATTGATTTTGAGACGGAACCCAAAATTTAACAAATTTGTTAGAGGGGTTAGCCTTTTGTGAAATTTTTTGGCGAAAAATTCAAACTGCACAACAGGGCGATTGCTACTACTGGCGCTCGGCGCTCGTGTACTCTATAGTTAGTCCCCGTGATGGGGACTCATTGTGACGTGACAGTTTCACCCGGTTTGGTTCATAAATTAGTAAGAAATCCCGTACCCAAGATCCCAGCTCAAAGTTAATAAACTTCCGTAATCTGTCACTTTCTTGTCCGATTTGACAATGAATTGTTATTTGACAATGGGAGAACTCTATTGTTAATAATTTTAAAGATTTTATTGATTTTGAGACGGAAACAAAATTAACAATTTTATTAAGGGGTTAGCCTTTGTGAATTTTTTGGCGATAAATTTCCACTGCACAACGGGCGATTCTACAACTGCCCACGTGGTAACTCTAATAGTTTAGTTGTGATGATTGACATTGACAGTTTCCAGGTTTGGGTTCAAATAAATAAGTACGAAAATCCGTACCAAAGATCCCTCTTAAAGTAAATAAACTTCCGTAAATCTTTCAATTTCTGTCTGATTTGCAGTAATTGGTTATGTGACAATGGGAGACTCTATTGTGAATAATTTTAATATAATATATTGATTTTGAGACGGACCCAAAATTACAATTTGTAGTAAGGTGTTAAGCCTTGTTTTTTGGGAATATTTTGGCAAAAAATTCACTGCACAACAGGGCCGATTCTACTACTGCCTACGTCTACTGTTAAGTTAGTCGTGATAATTGACAGTGGCAGTTCCCGGTTTGGTTCATAAATAAGTAAGCAATCCGTACCACCCAAAGATCCCGCTCAAATTAATAAACTTCCGTATCTGTCAATTTCTGTCCCGATTTGACAATGAATTGGTTAGTTTGACAATGAGAGAACTCCCTTGTTTAATAATTTGTAGAATATATTGATTTTGAGACGGACCCAATTAACAAATTTGTTACTGGTTACTTTGTGAATTTTTTGGCGAAACAATTCAACTGCACAACAGGGCGATTCTCTACTGCACACGTGTCTCTATAGTTAGTCGTGATATTTTACAGTGACAGTTCCCGGTTTGGTTCATTAATAAGTAATGAATCCGTACCCAATAGATCCCGCTCAAAGTTAAATACTTCCGTAAAATCTTTCAATTTCTGTCCGATTTTGACAATTGAATGGTTAGTTTGACAATCAAGAGAAGTCCCGTGTTATAATTTTGTAGAATATATTGATTTTGAGACGACCCAAATTAACAAATTTGTTTAAGGGGTTTAGTAGCCTTTGTGAATTTTTTGGCGAAAAATTCAACTGCCACACAACAGGGGCGATTCTACCTACTGCACACGTGTACGTCTATAATGTCGTCGTGTGATTGACAGTGACCAGTTCCCGTTTGGTTTATAAATAGTAAGAAATCCGTACCCAAGATCCCGCTTAAAATTAATAAACTTCCGTAAATCTGGTCAATTTCTGTCTGATTTGACTAGTAAATTGTTATTTGACAATGGGAGAACTCATATTTTTAATAATTTTAAAGAATATATTGATTTTGAGACGGACGCCAAATTTACAAATTTGTTAAGGGTTAGCCTTTGGTGAATTTTTTGGGAAAAATTCAACTGCAACAACGGGCGATCTACTAACTAGCCACGTGTACTCTATAGTTAGTTTGATGATTGCCAGTGACAGTTCCCGGTTTTTGGTTCATAAAATAAGTAAGAAATCCGTCCCAAATATTTTCCTCTCAAATTTAAAAAACTTTCCGTAATCTGTCCATTCTGTCCGATTTGCAAGAATTGGTTATTTTGACAATGGGAGAACTCTGTGTTAATATTTAAAAGAATTTATTGATTTGAGACGGACCCAAAATAAACAAATTTGATAAGGGGTTAAACCTTTGTGAATTTTTGGCAAAAAATTCAACTGCACAACAGGCGATTCTACTACTGCCCACGTCACTCTATGTTATCGTGATGTTTGACAGTGACGAGTTCCCGGTTTGGTTCATAAATGAGTTAAAGAAATCCGTACCCAAAGATCCCCGCTTTAAGTAAATAAACTTCCGTAAAATTGTCAAATTTCTGTCCGATTTGACAATAAAATTGGTTATTTTTGACAATGGGAGAACTCTATTGTTAATCATTTTATTTAAAGAAGTGATTGATTTTGGAGATGGACCCAAATTAAGCAAATTTGTTTAAGGGGGTTAGCCATTTGGTGATATTTTGGCAAAAATTCAACTGCACACGGGCCCCGATTCATGTACATTTTTTATCCCGGTCATAAGCGAGTTAGGTGGTATAAGTGCGGTAATACCTCCGAATCCAAGTTCATGAAGACCTTATCCCGCCTCGACCGGGGATAAAAAATACGTAAACATATGGGGGGGCGGAAGAAAACATTTTAAATTTTGCATCTATGTGTAAACGAGAAAAGTTTTCATTACTCTCATAAACAATCAGAAACCGTCCCGGGCCTAGGCCCTAGATGTAGAAAATTATTCATAATAGTCAACAGTGGTATGCCCTAAAGTTCCATTAGGGCTTATAGGACTACAATTCACTTAATGCTAACAAACACGTTGACCAAGCCTAGGGCTTCCTAGGCAACCCTAGACCTGCACGACCTTGTTCAGACACCTCCCCACAAATAGACTATTTGTTGATTACTAAAGCCTAATGCCAGATAAAAGAATGGTATGTAGTCATAGGCTATTCTCAAAATTTAGACAATATAAGCATTTTTCTGTTTATTTAAATGAATTCCACCGCAAACTCCTTTCACTAAATGAAAAAGTAAAACAAAGATGGTGGACATTTTTCAGTGTTTCTTTTGCTTAATTTTGCTGATTTACATGGCTGTGGAATGCAGTGGAACATAACATTTGTTGTGTCCGTTGTTGCTTGAATGTTGATTGGATGAGAGTTGCCCGACTTAACCAGGCCTTATCCTGCCATGTCCTGCTTATTAAACCGGTCGGTTCTACCACCTATACCCGGGAAAATGTACTTTGAATCGTGGGGGCCCAGGGCGATTCTAAATCTGCCTACGTCTACTGGTAATAGTTTTTAGCCGTGAATAATTGCAGTGACAGTTCCGTTTTGTTCATGAATAGTAAGAATCCTTACCCAAAGTTCCCGCCTTAAAAGTTATTTAACTTCCAGTAATCGTCAATTTTCGTCGATTTGACATGAATTGGTTATTTGAACAATGGGTGACTCTATTGTTATAATTTTTAAATAATATATTGATTTTGAGACGGACCCAAAATTAACAAATTTGTAAGTGGGTTAGCTTTGTGAATATTTTGGCAAAATTCAACTGCCCAACAGGGCGATTCTACTACTGCCTACGTCTACTGTAAGTTAGTCGTGATACTTTGAACCTGTGACAGTTCCCGTTTGGTTCATAAATAAAGTAAAAATCCGTACACCAAGATCACGCTCAAAGTTAACTAAACTTCCGTAATCTGTCAATTTTCTGTCCGATTTGACACTGGGGATTGGTTATTTTGACAATGAGAGAACTCCTTGTTAATAATTTTGTAGATATATGGATTTTGAGACGGACCACAAATTAACAAATTTGTTAAGGGTTAGCCTTTGTGAATTTTTTGGCGAAAAATTCAACTTTTGCACAACGGGCGATTCTACTACTGCCCACGTCTACTCTATAGTTAGTCGTGATGATTGACAGTGACAGTTCCCGTTTGGTTCATAATGATAAGAAATCCGTACCAAAGATCCCGCTTTAAGTTTTAAATAACTTCCGTAATCTGGTCAATTTTTCCTGTCCGATTTGACAATAAATTTGTTCTCTTTTGACATGGGAGAACTCTATTGTTAATAATTTTAAATAATTTCTTGATTTTGAGATGGACCCAAAATTACAATTTGTATCAAGGGGTTATGCCTTTGTGAATTTTTTTGGCAAAAAATTCAACGCAACAACAGGGCCATTCTCCTACTGGCCCGTCTACTCTATAGTTAGTCGTGATGATTGACAGTGACCGTTCCCGGTATGATTTTAATGAGTAAGAAATCCGTACCCAAAGAATCCCGCTTAAAATTAAATAAACTTTTCCGTAAATCTGTCAAATTTCTGTTCCGATTTGTACATGAATTGGTATTTGACAATGGAGAACCTCTATTGTTATAATTTTTAAGAATTTATTGATTTGAGACGGACCCAAAATTAACAAATTTTATAAGGGTTAGCTTTGTGAATTTTTTTGCAAAAAATTCAACTCACAACAGGGCGATTCTACTTTGCCCACGTGTACTCTATAATTCGTTGTGATGTTGACAGTGACAGTTTCCCGTTTGTTCATAAATGAGTAAGAAATCCCGTACCCAAAGTTCCCGCTTAAAGTTATTTAAACTTCCGTAAATCGTCAATTTCTGTCTCGATTTGTAATGGAGTTGGATATTTGACGATGGGAGAACTCTATTGTTAATAATTTTAAATAATCTATTGATTTTTGGGGAGACGGGACCAAATTAACCAATTTGTAAGGGTTTTAGCCTTTTTGTGGAATTTTTTGCGATAAATTCACTGCCACCAGGGCGATTCTACACTGCCCGCACGTGTACTACTCTATGTTAGTCGTGATGATTGACCAGTGACAGTTTCCCGGTTTTGTTTCATATATAAGTAGAATCCGTACCCACAGATCCCGCTCAAAGTTAAATAAACTTCCGTAAATCTGTCAATTTCGGTCCGATTTGACAATGAAGTTGTTTATTTGACAATGGGAGAACTCTATTGTTAATAATTTTAAAGAATTTCTTGATTTTGAGACGACGCCAAAATTACAAATTTATAAGGGGTTAGCCTTTGTGAATTTTTGTTTGGCGATAAATTCAACTGCACAACAGGGCGATTCTACCACTGCCCACGTGTACTCTATAGTTAGTTGTGCTGATTGACATGACAGTTCCCGGTTTGTTCAATAAATTAAGTAAGAAATCCCGTACCCAATATTCCTCTCAAATTTAAATAAACTGACTCCGTAAAATGGTCAATTTCTGTCCGATTTTGACAATGATTGGTTTAGTTGACATATGAGAACTTTATTGTTAATAATTTTTAGAATTAATTGATTTTGAGACGGACCCAAAAATTAACAATTTGATACGGGGTAGCCTTTGTGAATTTTTTGGCTAAAAATTCAACTGCCCAACAGAGGGCGATTCTACTACTTCCCACTGTACTCTATATTTGTAGTTTTGTGATGATTGACAGTGACAGGTCCCGGTTTGGTTTTCATAAATGAGTAGAAATCCGTACCCAAATTTCCCCCGCTTAAAGTTATTTAACTTCCGTAATCTGTCAATTTTCTGTCCGATTTGACAATGAATTGGTTATTTGACATGGGGGAACTCTATTGTTAATAATTTTAATAATATATTGATTTTTTGAGACGGACCCACAATTAACAAATTTGTTTAAGAAGAGGGTTTAGCCTTTGTGAATATTTGGCAAAAAGTATCAACTGCACAACAGGCGATTCTACTACTGCTACGTCTACTGTGAAGTTAGTCGTGATACTTGAACTGTGACAGTTCCCGGTTTGTTCATAAATAAGTAGAATCCGTACCCAATCCCGCTCAAGTTAAATAAACTTTTCCGTAAATCTGGTCAATTTCTGTCCGATTTGACACTGGGGGGGGGGGATTGGTTATTTTGACAATGATAACTCCCTTGTTAATAATTTTTGTAGATATATTGATTTTGAGCCGACCCAAATTAACAAATTTTTGTTAGGGTTTAGCCTTTGGAATTTTTTGGCGAAAATTCAACTGCACAACAGGCGTTTCTACTACTGCACGTCTGTACCTATAGTTAGTCGTGGATGATTGACAGTGACAGTTCCCGTTTTGGTTCATAAATAAGTAAGAAATCCGATACCCAAAGATCCCGCTCAAAGTTAATAAACTTCCCGAAATCTGTCAATTTATTTTCCGTCCGATTTGACATGAATTAGTCTATTTGACAATGGGAGAACTCTAATGTTAATAATTTTAAAGAAATTTATTATTTTTTGAGACGGAAAAACAAATTAACAAATTTGATAAGGGGTTTAGCCTTTGTGAATTTTTTGGGGCGATAAATTCAACTGCACACAGGTCTGATTCTAACAACTGCCCACGGGTAACCTATAGTTAGTTGTGATATTGACAGTGACAGTTCCCGGTTTGGTTCATAAAATAAGTAAGAAATCCGTAACCCAAGATCCCGCTTAAAGTAAAAATAAACTTCCGTAAATCTGTCACTTTCTGTCTAGATTTGACGGTTAAATTGGTTCTTTGACAATGGGAGAACTCTATTGTTAATAATTTTAAAAAATATTAATTGATTTTGAGACGGACGGACCCAAAATTAACAAATTTGTTAAGGGGTTAGCCCTTTGTGAATTTTTTGGCGAAAATTCAACTGCACACGCAGGGCGATTCCTACTACGCACTCGTGTACTCTTAGTTAGTCGTGATGATTGACAGTGAGCAGTTCCCGTATGAGTTATAATGAGTAGAATCCGTACCCAAAGATCCCGCTTAAAATTAAATAACTTCCGTAAATCTGTCAATTTCTGTCCTGATTTGAAAATGAATTGGTTATTTTTGACATGGGAGAACTCTATTGTTAATAAATTTTTTAAGAATTTATTGATTTTGAGATCGGACCCAAAATTAACAAATTTTATAAGGGGTTCGCCTTTTGTGAATTTTTTTCAAAAACTTCAACTGCCAACAGGGCGATTCTACTTTTTGCCCACGTGTACTCTATCGTTATTTTTGATGATTGGACAGTGACAGTTCCCTGTTTTTGGTTCATAAATGAGTAGAAATCCGTACCCAAGGTTCCCGCTCAAAGTTATTTAAACTTCACGTAAATCTGTCAATTTCTGTCCGCATTTGTCAATAAATTGGTTATTTGACAATGGAGAACTCTATTGTTAATAATTTTAAATAATATTTGATTTTGAGACGGACCCCAAATTACAATTTGTTAAGGGGTTTAGCTTTGTGAATTTTTTGGCGATAAAATTCAACTGCACAAAGGGCGATTCTACAACTGCGCCACGTGTACTCTATAGTTAGTCCGTGATGATTGACAAGTGACAGTTTCCCCGGTTTGTTCTCCAATATAAGTAAGACAATCCGTACCCAAAGATCCCGCTCAAGTTCAATAAACTTTCGTAATCTGTCAATTTCTGTCCGATTTGGAACAGTGAATTTCGGTTATTTGACAATGGGAGAACTCTATTGTTAATAATTTTAAAGAATTTATTGATTTTGAGACGGACCCAAAATTTAACAAATTTGATAAGGGGTTCGCCTTTGTGGAATTTTTTGGCGATAAATTCAATGCACAACAGGGCGATTCTAACAACTCCCCGGTGTACTCTATAGTTAGTTGTGATGATTGACAGTGACAGTTCTCGGTTTTGGTTCATAAAATAATGTAAGAAATTCCGTACCCAAATATTCCTCTCAATTTAAATAAACTTCCGTAAATCTGTCAATTTCTGTCGATTTGACAATGGAATTGGTTATTTGACAATAGGAGAACTTTATTGTTAATATTTTTTAAGATTAATTGATTTTGAGACGGACCCAATTAACAAATTTAGATAAGTGGTTAGCCTTTGTGAATTTTTTGGCAAAAAATTCACTGCACACAAGGGCGATTCTACTACTGGCCCACGTGTATCTAAGTTAGTTGTGGATGATTGGACAGTGACAGTTTCCGGTTTGGTTCATAATGGTAAAGAAATCCGTACCCAAAGTTCCCGCTTAAAGTTATTTAAAAACGTCGTAAAATCTGTCATTTCTGTCCGATTTACAAATGGACTTGGGTTATTTGACAATGGGTGAACTCTATTTTAATAATTTTTTCAAATAATATATTGATTTTGAGACGGACCCAAAATGAACAAATTTGTTAAGTGTTTAGCCTTTGTGAATATTTTTGCAAAAAATTCAACGGCACAACAGGGCGATATTCTACTACTGCCTACTCTACTGTGAAGTTAGTCGTGATTTACTGGTGACAGTTCCCGGTTTTGGTTCCATAAATAAGTAAGAAATCCGTACCCAAAAGATCCCGCTCAAAGTTAATAAACTTCCGTAAATCTGTCAATTTCTGTCCGATTTGACACTGAATTGTATTTGACCAATGAGGAGAACTCCCTTGTTTAATAATTTTGTAGAATATATTGATTTTGAGACGGACCCAAAATTAACAATTTGTTAGGGGTTTAGCCTTTGTGAATTTTTTGGCGAAAATTCAACTGGCACAATCAGGGGCGATTCTACTAACTGCCTTCGTGTACTCTATAGTTAGTTCGTATGATTGACAGTGACAGTTCCCGGTTTGGTCCTAAATAATAGGAAATCCGTACCCAAAAGATCCCGCTCAAAGTGAAATTATACTTCCGTAACTCTGTCAATTTCTGTCCGATTTGACAATGAAATTAGTTATTTGACAATGGGAGAACTCTATTGTTATAATTTTAAAGAATTATTGATTTTGAGACGGAAACAAATTACCAAATTTGATAAGGGGTTAGCCTTTGTGAATTTTTTGGCGATGAAATTCAACTGCCAACAGGCGCGATTCTACAACTGCCCACGTGTAACTCTATAGTTAGTTGTGATGAATTGACAGTGCCAGTTCCCGTTTGGTTCATAAATAAGTAGAAATCCTACCCAAGATCCCGCTTAAAGTAAAATAACTTCCGTAAAATCTGTCAATTTTCTGTCCTGATTTGACAGTAAATTGTTATTTGACAATGGGAGAACTCTATTGTGATAATTTTAAATAATAATATTGATTTTGAGACGGAGACCGCAAAATTAACAAATCGTTTAGGGTTAGCCTTTGAATAATTTTGGCAAAAAATTCAACTGCACAACAAAGGGCGATTCTAACTACTGCCTACGTCTACTGTATAGTTAGCGTGATAATTGACAGTGACAGTTCCCGGTTTTTGGTTCTAAATAAGTACGAAATCCGTACCCAGATCCCGCTCCAAGTTAAATAAACTTCCTTAAATCGTACAATTTCTTTCCGATTTGACAATGATTGGTTATTTGACAATGAAGAACTCCCTTGTTAATAATTTTGGTAGAATAATTGTATTTTGAGAAACGGACCCAAAATTACAAATTTGTTAAGGGGTTAGCCTTTGGTGAATTTTTTGGCGAAAATTCAATCTGCACGACAGGGCGATTCTACTACTGCACTCGTGGTACTCTATAGTTAGTCGTGATGAATTGACAGTGACAGTTCCCGGTTTGTTTTCATATATAATTTAAGAAATCCCGTAACCCAAAGATCCCGCTCGAAACAAAGTTAATAACTTCCGTAAATTCTGTCAATTTTTTGTCCCGTTTTGACAATGAATTGGTTATTTGACATGGGAGAACTCTATTGTTAATATTTTAAGATTTAATTTGATTTTGAGACGGACCCAAAATTAACAAATTTTGATAAGGGGTTAGCCTTGTAATTTTTTGGGCGATAAATTCAACTGCACAACAGGGCTATTCTACAACTGCCCACGTGTAACTCTATAGTTCGTTTGATGATGAACAGTGACCAGTTTCCCGGTTTTGGTTTAATAAATAAGGTAAGAAATCCCGTACCCAATATTCGTCTTCAAATTTAAATAAACTTTCCGTAAATCTTCCATTTCTGTCCGATTTGACAATGATTGGTTATTTGACAATATGAGAACTTTATTGTTAATATAATTTTTAAGAATTAATTGATTTTGAGACGGCACAAATTAACAAATTGTAAGGCGTTAGCTTTTGTGAATTTTTTGGCAAAAAATTCAAACTGCACAACAGTGCGATTCTACTACTGCCCACGTGTCACTCTCTAGTTATATTGTGATGATTGAACCAGTGAACAGTTTCCGGTTTGGTATAAATGAATAAGAATCCGTACCCCAAAGTTCCCGCTTAAAGTTATTTAAACTTCCGTCAATCTGTCAATTTCTGTCCGCTTTGACAATGATTGTTATTTGACAATGGGAGAACTCTATTGTTAATAATTTTAAAGAATTTATTGATTTTGAGATGGACCCAAAATTAACAAATTTGTTAAGGGGTTAGCCTTTGTGAATATTTTGGCAAAAAATTCAACTGCACAACAGGGCCCCGATTCATGTACATTTTTATCCCGGTATAAGCCGAGTTAGGTGGTATAAGTGCGGTATAACTCCGAATCCAATTCATGAAGACTTATCCCGCCTCGACCGGGGATAAGAAAATACGTAAACAGATGGCGGACATTTTAAATTTTGCATCTATGTGTAAAACGAGAAAAGTTGTCATTACTCTCATAAAACAAATCAGAAACCGTCCCGGGCCTAGGCCCAGATGTAGAAAATTATTCATAATACAACAGTGTAGGCCTAAAGTTCCATTAGGCTATAGGACTACATTCAATTAATGCTAACATAACACGTTTGACAAGCCCTAGGCCTGTCCTAGGCAACCCTAGACCTGCACGACCTTGTTCAGACACATCCCGCACAAATAACTAGTTTTGATTACTAAAAGCCTAATGCAGATAAAGAATGGTATGATAGTCCTAGGCTATTCCAAAATTTAAGACAATAATAAGCCTTTTCTTTTCTTTAAATGAATTCACGCAAACTCCTGTCACTAAATGAAAAAGTAAAACAAAAGATGGTGGAAATTTTCAGTGTTCTTTTGCTAATTTGCTGATTTACATGGCTGTGGAATGCAGTGGAAAATAACATTTGTTGTGTCTGTTGTTGCATTGGAAATTTTTGATTGGATGAGAGTTGCCCAGACTTAACCAGGCCTTATCCTGCCATGTCCTGCATTATACCGTCGTTATACCACCTATACCCGGGATAAATGTACTTGAATCGGGGCCCAGGGCGATTCTACTACTGCCTACGTCTACTGTATAGTTAGTCGTGATAATTGACAGTGACAGTTCCCGGTTTTGTTCATAAATAAGTAAGAAATCCGTACCCAAAGTTCCCGCTTAAAGTTATTTAAACTTCCGTAAATCTGTCAATTTCTGTCCGATTTGACTATCGCTTAAAGTTATTTAAACTTCCGTAAATCTGTCAATTTCTGTCTATGAATTGGTTATTTGACAATGGGTGAACTCTATTGTTAATAATTTTAAATAATATATTGATTTTGAGACGGACCCAAAATTAACAAATTTGTTAAGGGGTTAGCCTTTGTGAATATTTTGGCAAAAAATTCAACTGCACAACAGGGCGATTCTACTACTGCCTACGTCTTCTGTAAAGTTAGTCGTGATAATTGACTGTTGACAGTTCCCGGTTTGGTTCATAAATAAGTAAGAAATCCGTACCCAAAGATCCCGCTCAAAGTTAAATAAACTTCCGTAAATCTGTCAATTTCTGTCCGATTTGACACTGAATTGGTTATTTGACAATGAGAGAACTCCCTTGTTAATAATTTTGTAGAATATATTGATTTTGAGACGGACCCAAAATTAACAAATTTGTTAAGGGGTTAGCCTTTGTGAATTTTTTGGCGAAAAATTCAACTGCACAACAGGGCGATTCTACTACTGCCCACGTCTACTCTATAGTTAGTCGTGATGATTGACAGTGACAGTTCCCGGTTTGGTTCATAAATGAGTAAGAAATCCGTACCCAAAGATCCCGCTTTAAGTTAAATAAACTTCCGTAAATCTGTCAATTTCTGTCCGATTTGACATTAATTGGTTATTTGACAATGGGAGAACTCTATTGTTAATAATTTTAAAGAATTTATTGATTTTGAGATGGACCCAAAATTAACAAATTTGATAAGGGGTTAGCCTTTGTGAATTTTTTTTGCAAAAAATTCAACTGCACAACAGGGCCATTCTACTACTTGCCCACGTCTACTCTATAGTTAGTCTGTGATGATTGACAGTGACAGTTCCCGGTATTGATTATAAATGAGTAAGAAATCCGTACCCAAAGATCCCGCTTAAAGATTAATAAACTTCCGTAAATCTGTCAATTTCTGTCCGATTTGACAATGAATTGGTATTGACAATGGGAGAACTCTATTGTTAATAATTTTTAAAATTATTGATTTTGAGACGGACCCAAAATTACCAAATTTGATAAGGGTTTACCTTGTGATTTTTTGGCGATAAATTCAACTGTCACAACAGGGCGATTTCTACAACTGCCACACGTGTACTCTATAGTTAGTTGTGATGATTGACAGTGACAGTTCCCGGTTTGGTTCATACATAAGTAAAGAAATCCGTACCCAAATATTTCCTCTCAATTTAAATTAAACTTCCGTAAATCTGTCAATTTTCTGTCGATTGACAATGATGGTTATTTGACAATAGGAGAACTTTAGTGTTTAATATTTTAAGAATTAATTGTTTGAGACGGACCGCCAAAATTAAAAAATTTTGATAAGGGTTTAGCCTTTGTAATTTTTTGGCGAAAAAATTCGAACTGCACAACAGCGATTCTACTACTGCCCCGTGTACTCTATAGTTCGTTGTGATGATTGACAGTGACATTCCCGGTTTGGTTATAATGAGTAAGAACTCCGTACCCAAAGTTCCCGCTTAAAGTTTATTTAAACTTCCGTAAATCTGTCAATTTCTTTCCGTTTGACAATGAATTGGTATTTGCATGAGAGAACTCCCTTGTTAATAATTTTGTAGAATATATTGATTTGGATACGACCCAAATTAACAAATTTGTTTAATGGGTTCGCTTTGTGAATTTTTTGGCGAAAAAATTCACTCGCACAACAGGGCGATTCTACTACTGCACTCGTGTAACTCTATAGTTAGTCGTGATGATTGACAGTGGACAGTTCCCGTTTTGTTCATAAATAGGTAAGAATCCCCCGTACCCAAAGAGCCCGCTCAAAGTAAATAACTTCCGTAAATCTTTCAATTTCTGTCCATTTTGACAATGAATAGTTATTTGACAATGGGAGACTCTCATTGTTACTAATTTTAAAAGAATTTTTTGATTTTTGAAGCGAACAAATTAACAAATTTGATAAGGGGTTAGCCTTGTGAATTTTTTGCATAAAATTCAACTGCACAACAGGGCGATTCTACAGCTGCTCCACGTGTACTCTATAGTTAGTTGTGATATGACTGACAGTTCCCGGTTTGGTTTCATGAATAAGTAAGAAATCCGTACCCAAAGATCCCCGCTTAAAGTAAATAAACTTCCGTAAATCTGTCAATTTCTGTCTGATTTGACAGTAAATTGGTTTAATTTGACAATGGAGAACTCTATTGTTTTAATAATTTGAAAAAATATATTTATTTTGAGACGGACCCAAATTAACAAATCTGTTAAGGGGTTAGCCTTTGTGAATATTTTGGCAAAAATTCAACTGCACAACAGGGCGATTCTACTACTGCATAAGTCTACTGTATAGTTAGTCGTGATAATTGACAGTGACAGTTCCCGTTTGGTTCATAAATAAGTAGAAATCCACCCAAAGTCCAGCTCAAAGTTAAATAAACTTCCCGTAAATCTGTCAATTTCTGTCCCGATTTGACAAATGAATTTGGTTATTTTTTGACAATGAGCAGAACTCCCTTGGTTAATATTTTGGTAGAATATATTGTATTTGTTTGGAACGGACCCTAAATTAACAATTTTGTAAGGGGTTTGGCTTTGTGAATTTTTTGGCGAACCATTCCACTGCACAACAGGGGGATTCACTACTGGCACTCGTAGTCTCTATGTTAGTCGTGCTGATATTGGACAGTGACATTTTCCCGTTAATGATTTATAAATGGATAAGAAATCCTACCCAAAGATCCCGCTTAAATTAAATAAACTCCGTAAATCTGTCAATTTCTGTCTCGATTTGAAAATGAATTGGTTATTTGACAATGGGAGAACTCTATTGTTAATAATTTTGAAGATTTAAATTATTTTTGAGACAGACCCAAAATTAACAATTTTATAAGGGGTTCGCCTTGTGAATTTTTTTGCAAAAAATTTCACTGCACAACAGGGCGATTCTAACTTTTGCCCACGGTACTCTATAGTTAGTTGTGATGATTTGCAGTGACTTCCCGGTTTGGTTCATAAATGAGTAAGAAATCCGTACCAAAGTTCCCGCTCAAAGTTATTTAAACTTCGTAAATCTGTCATCTGTCAATTTCTGT
>JAMZAV010015648.1:0-12558 GCA_024449915.1 Sweltsa coloradensis | reverse complement strand
AAATTTAATCATTACTTTCTTATTTTGAGTCTGTTTTACTTCTTTTTATTTGATTTTTTTAGGATACTAGACTTTGGGACAGGGAAAGGCTATATATGTTTTGTTTTGTGTAACCTATTAACTATTTAACGAATTGGGCCCAATTTCCCAACAAATAATTGAGCTTATTTTTATTTACACCCTTTTTAACTGCTGTAAAATATATAATATGAAACTTGAAACTCGTGTTCTAATTTCTTTGATCCCAAAAGAATTTTAAAGGACTAAAAAAAGACTATGACTTGACTATGATAGTATTGCACTCCAACCGAGGTTAATACTGGAGCTAGGGCCTACATAATAATAAATTAAAATTTTTTTACTTTAGTTTCTAATTTGGGATATGCTTTTTTTTTTAGAATTGGAATCAATCCATTATAAAACCCCCCCTCCAAACATTTGGGATGATTTGGATTGTAATATTTTTTTATTCTCTTCTATTGAACAAAACTTTTGGGGATATTTTTATTTTTTTCCCGTTGGCTATGCGCGTCAATGATGATATGGAAGTGTACGTCCCTGCAAAACTTCAACGGGGTTAAAAAGGCTACAAATAAAAGGGGGGAGTTCTGCTTTTTTTTGGTACTGTTTTATTTCAAAGTAAGCGGGGGTTTTTTCCTTTATCGGTGATCGAGGTGAATTAAATTGGTCTGAAATTGCATTTTAGGTTTTATCGTGGGGGTTTAATAATGGTGGAGTAAATACAGAACCCGAAAAAAACGTCTGAATTGGATTACTTTGTGACAGGATGCTAAAAATGCAGCAAGTTTTTTGAAAAGGGCTTTTTTGTACTATTTAAGGAAAATGTCCCCGAAAATGCAAGGACAATGTGTCCACAGGGATTTTGGGCTTTTAAGTTTGTGGACGTTTTGCAGACTTGGAAGGGCTTAGAAAAAATAAATCAACGAAAGAAAAATTGTAAATGGAACAACCTGGGTCCATCGAGCGGGGCATTGCGTCCCAAACAGCAATGGGACTTTAGTGATTTTTCTGAACATAAACGGATCCCCCTCACCTAAAGTTCAACATAAACCTTTCTTCCGTCGTTATCGTTTAAGGTCTGAAAAAGGGTAAAGGTTTCTTCCACAAGCAGCATTCCGACGAAGTTAAACTGTCATCTACCCAATGCTGATAAAATAAAAAAATGACAAACTTTCCCAAAACAAAGTTAGCAAAGTTTGTAGTGAATGTCGTAAAGAAGGAATCGTTAACTATTTTGTCGGTAAAAACATTGCCCGGGACACAAAAAAGGGGAGAAATTAGATTGGCTCTCGTAAAGGGGTTTGGTGGTACATGCCGAGTTCACTCCCTCCAAAGGTGGGTTTCAGTGTAGGCCCCTAGGTCTTGTTAAAAGGAAACCTAGGGTGTTTTTTTAAATTTAGATTTAAAGCCGTCGATCGTTAAGTCATCTAATGTGCGGGAGTGCCCTCTAGTCAGATGGATATGGGGGGAAAAGGGGTGGTTTCACATTGTAGGGTTGTCGTTGTTGGGGGTGGGGTTCCCAACAATGACCGCCCTACGATGAGTGACTATCAGGGTGTGTCTACTTAAAAAACAAAAAAATATTGCTCACAGAAAACCTTTGATTGCCAGCTGGTACCCCAAAAGGAAAAACTTTTTCCTTATCCGGATAAGTGGGCAAAAAGTATGAATTGTATTGGGGCCCTACAAAAAAAAAAATTAGATCTATGATCATTGTAAATTGCAAACCCGCGAGGCCATGCGTTTTAATGGGGTTTTTATACAAAAATTTATTGGCACTGTTTCGGTTAAGAAGGGCCAACTTTTAAACCTTGTAAACTGTTTTGTTGTGTTTTAAAAAAGGTTTTTAAAGGTTTTTGTTTAAAATAGGACTTTAAAAGGGTTATAAGGTTTTTTTTTTAAAATACGACGTTAAAGGTTTTTTTGAGGTTTTCTTTCAGTGAGTGTACGGGTCCCTGGGAAATGCTGGTGAAAAGTTTGGGCCCTTTTTAACCGAAACCGACCAAATTTATTTTTATGACATTTCATGCATGTTCTCATTTTATTGTATTTTGGCCTCTAGGCCCAGCCGCCTGGCCTAGTGCCTAGGCCTACCGGTAGCCTAGATCTCATTGGTGAAAAACACTGACCTTTAAACCCTACACACAAAGCGTTACACTGGGCATTTGTAAAAATCTCCTGATGTGGGAAAAAAAATGCTTCCAACTTCCTACAAATTCCCTAAAAAGAATTTGGGAACACATTACCCTCCCTAAGCCCCCGTTTAGGTCCATTTAGGGGCCCACTGTAGCGTTCGAGCGGGCTGGAGCAAGAGTTTTGAACGGGGTTGAAATCGGAATGAAAAAACCCAAATGTCGTTGCAACCGCGTCCGTTAGCACAAATTTCACCTCATCAGTCCACCAACCCCCCGTCAAACGCTAGTAATATAAAAGGGGTTTTATCGTGGGCCCGCTTCCCCTTGCTGGTCAAATTTTTTACCCCTAAAACTCCCGGTACCCAGACGGTTAACTTATTTAAAATCGGATTATTTGGGCCCTTTAAATTTAAAACTGAAAGATTGGGACAGTAGCCTTTTGCACGATTCTGCTGCCTTTAAACTGCCATCTGACAACGTGATTTATAATGTTTACCTAACTTTGGTTCGGTATAGCAGTATTGTTTCCCATCTATTCAGATCTTCAGTGCACCAACAATCCCGATTTTACGAAGTTAACCTTTGGGGGACCCAGCTTAGGGGAGGTAAAGCACCCGACGGCGATCGGGAGACCGGGGTTCATACCCCGCGAGAATTTTGTAATTTGGATTGATTAGGGCCTACATAAATCAATTAGGCGGGCCTACACCTCGGGGAGTGTTTCCCGATTAAAGAAATTGGAAAACCCACTCACTTGTTCGTAGAATAATATAGGCCCAACAAATTAATTTATATATAAAACGTAATTACGAGAAACGCAATAATATCGTTACACTTTCGGGAAAAAAAAGTACAAAAATTACCAGGTATAAAAAAAAAAAAACTAATTTACGAGAAACAGCAATAATATCGTTCACTTCGGTAAAACAAAACACATAAAAATTTCCGGGGATAAAATAAAACGTTTAATTCGGAACGCAATAAATCGTTTTACATTTCGGTAAAACAAAACACAACCGGGACTTATTTTATTTTTATTATTTTTTTAACGTCATCCTATTCAGTTATAAAACTATTTACAAAGGAGGACAAATAAATAAATCTAAATTTCATAGTGCAGAAACAACAATAAACTCATTTTCGTAGATATTTTAAATAGTAGCATTACAAAACAATGCATTTAAACAAACATTTTGGTAACAAATAAAAAAAATATATTATATGCATTTAAAGAATGAATCAAAATAAAAAGGGTGTAGAAAAAAAAAAAAAAAAAAGGGGGGGAAAAAGGAAAAAAGAAAGAAAAAGACAAAGAAAAAGAAAAAAGAAAAAAAAAAAAAAAAGAAAGAAAGAGAAAAGAAAGAAAGAAAGAAAGAAAGAAAGAAAGAAAGAAAAAAAAAAACATTAAAAAAGAAAAACGAAAAGAAAAAACTGATTTATTAGACGATCCCACTCAAACGAATAGGGTAAGGGAACTAGTTCTGGATCGGGGTTGAGTTGTGGATCAAAATCTTTGGGCTTGTGTAAGTTCTACATGTAATGTACTAGTTGCACTGTCAGTATATTTTTCTGATGAATTGATCCAAGGAGCATTGGAATTGCACACTGTCATCACCAGGTTGAGTCATTTGTCAACTTAAGTAGAAATAGTCAACAATGCTATCAAAATGGTTGCCGTTTGCAACAGACGCAATTGATATACACATGCATTTATCATTGTAATATTTCATCAGTTATTAGCACAGCTTTCAAACTTTGTCAGAATTTTTATTATTAGTTTTGCTAAAAATTGACTATAATAGGTTTACTGTACAACTACTCAAAGCACCCTTGCGGGTGTCTACAAATAAGAGGTTTTTGTCCGTTTTTTTAGATCGTAACACCATGTTAAATGAATAGGACATATGCAGCAAGCCTAAAAGTGTTGAAAAACCAAGTTAAAAGTAATTTAGGCACACTTATTTTAGAGCTTGTCTTAACAGATGAAAATCTAAAAAAAAAAAAAAATGTTTTGGACTAGCCTAATTTTTTAATATTTTTTTCAAAATTTTGAATTTGATATAAATTTGTGTTTAGAATATTTGGCTTATAAAATTTATACTCAGGTGTTAGCTCTTGTCTTTGTCTTTAAATTTTGTATTGAAAAAAAAATTGTGGTTAGCATAATTGCTGCAAATAATTCACAATTACAATTTTGATCCACAACTAATCCGGGGACTGATTGTGGATCAATGCTGATACCGGGCGTCCAGAATCAAATTTGTCAGGTGCGGCTGCATCACTACTTATGAAACATATCAATGAACCCCTGATATCAATTTGAAAAGATTTAGGCTGATGATCCACAACTGATACCCAGGTATCAGTTCGGATCAAAGCACTACTTTTTTTAATTGGCTCTTTTTAGTACTTTCGTAAATTTTTTTTTAAATTTTTTCTTTTGCAAACTTGTGGGAAAAGTTAATCAATAAGAATATTATGTGGGGGTAAAAAAAAAAAAAATCCTGATCCCAAAAATTGTAATTTCTTAACCCGATCCAAAACTATTTCCCCTTTACCCTATTGGTTTGCCAAAAATCGGGAACAGAAAAATCAGGGAGAAATCAATCTTTCGGGGAAGAAAACCACCAAAACGGAATCTTCATTCTTGTTTTCAACCATATTCTTGTTTTCAAATCTTGATAAAAATTTTATTGAAAAAGATCTTGACCTAAAAATAAAAATTTAAATTCAGATATAAAATTAAATTTATAATTTTTCATGTAAAAAACTGATCACAGCAATAAATACAGGAAAACCTAACTCAAGTTGCAAGTTCCCCAGTGGGCGCAACCAACAATCTGGCAGAAAAATAAAATAAAAAAATACTTTGAATACATCAAAATAAAAGCAAAAATAACCCAAAAAACAAAGAGAACAGCAAAATCATAAATAAGAACATATAAAGATAAATTAACTTAAAAAAAACCCACAGAAAACCATGCCCCACAAATAAATAGAAAAAACCCAATTCTTCTTTGTTCTTCGATTAAATTATCATTGCTTAAATTTTTATTTTTAATTGTACTATTCCTGGCTCGTAAACTGGCTTCTAATATCATAAAAAATTTTGGAATTCCAAAAGGATACTCCCCCTGTACAAAAATGACTTTCTTGATAAATTCAAAAATTAAATTTTGGGGAACTTTAAAAGATTTTATTAGAATAGAATTTCATTCACGATCAAAAAATTAAAAAATATTGGGTAAAATACCTGAATACATACCTTTCATATTTTGAAATGTATTTACCAGAAACGCCCTATTTTCATTTTTTCCCCTAAACCCGGAAGAAATCAGATTGTAAATTTTGGGCCCCTGGGAAATTGAATAAAACAGATGGTAAATTTTCCCCTTCTGAGTACAACTATTCGGTAAAAGGGTTTTATCCCCAAAAACCACTAAAAAATAAAAATTAGAGTGAATATAAAAACCCTACAATAACCTCAACATTCTCTCGGGTTAAAACCCTCTTCATTTTTACTTATAATTCTATTGCTGAGAAAATTTTTTTACATAATTTTCTAATGTTTTTTAAAAATTTAAAATTAAAAATCTAAGAAAACCCCAAAAGATTTTTAAAATTCATATACTCTAGAAATTAGCCTTAAACCCATTCATTCAACGTCAAATGAATTTCCCTTCATGCTTTCTTCTTTAGCCTTATGAAAAAAAATAAAATTTTGTTTTATAAAAATTTAAATACCCAATTTCCGGGTTTTTAAACCCCATAAATCCATCCTTTTTAAAAAACCTTCTTGCAGCCGTCTTACGATCCCCTTCAAACACCACCCCTTTCAAAATAAAAGACCAAGTCATCACAAAAATAGATATAATTTTCCTCCCATTATAGTAGATATTCATCTATGTAAAAAATAAAAAAGGGGGGTTTTCCTAATATTGACCCTTGTGGTACCCCAAAAAATATATTAAAATACTTTTAAACCTATATTTTGAAAGATTGTAAACATTTTTTTTTTTTAAAAAAAAACCCCGCCCAATATTGATAAAAAATAAACTTATTTTAAAAACCGGGTTTTTATTTTTATTAAAGGGGTAAAAAAGGTACTAAATCAATGCTTTCCAAAGGGATCAACAAAAACCTCCAACCTTCCCTTCCTTTTTTCCCAACCCCTTTTATGATAAAACTGAAAATGCTAAAAGGGGCCCAACTTTGCTTTTGATCTACCTTTCCAAAAAACCTTTTTGGGTTTTTCATTTAAAAACCTCAGATACACCCCACTTCATGTAATAACCCTTGTGCAAAAATATTTTCAAAAATTTTTCCCCTAAAATTGGGAAAGATTTTGATATAGTCAAAAGAATTCCTATCACTTTTTTTTTCCCTTTTAAACCCTTAAAAATAGGTTTTTACTCTTCCCAAATTTCAGCGGGTTTTGGGGAAAATCACCAAACCGAAAAAAAGGGGAAATTTAAAGATACGCCAAAATCCAAACTTTGATCCCGCATTTCTTGAATACTATGCATGGAATCTCTTGAAGTGTTGTCGGTTTTTAAATTTTAAGGCGTTTAATTGCTGAAACAATTTTCTTCATTAGTTACCTTTACATGCGGGAGATCATCTGCTTTTTTTTCTATTTAAATCTTTAAACTTCCCAAATTTCACTGGAAAAATCTACTCTTTTCACAAAAAAACCTCTTCTGTAAAAAACAGAAAATGTCAGGATTAGCCCGTGTGGGTTTACCCCATTCTCTGTAAATTTAGGCTATGCTCACCTTTTTTTCCCTTTTTTTCCCGTAAACTTATTAAAAACTGACCATAAAGATTTTGAAGAAATATCTTTATCAAAAAAAGATTTAAAAATGCTCACCTTAAAAAAAACGAATCTTTTTTCCTTTTTTTAACCCTTTTTTTTTCAAAATTTTTTTTGGGGGTTTGAAATTCCTTTTTTCCCCCCCCGTTAAATGCCTTCAAAAAAATTCTAAATTCTTTGCGCAAGGGGTCTCTCCTATGCATGGTTTTCCCTAATCCCCTGCTTTTAAACCCATGGGGTTTGGCTTACCCTTTAACTTTTAAATTTTAAAGGGGTTTTGGTGAAATGCTCATTTAGAGGTTCTACATTTATTTTTAACAAACATTTCTAATTTATCATCTGCACTTTCCCCCAAAAACCAATTTTTGGTTTTAAAGGGGCCCCTTAAAATATCTTCATCTACTTGCTTCCAACAAAATTCCCTTTTAATTTCCCAAATTTTTACAAATTTTTGGAAGAAATTTTTGCTTATTAAACTTACGAAAACAAAAAAATTAATTCTGATCACTTTAAACCTCACTTATATACCTGACTGAATAATTTTTCATTGTGATTTTGCAAAAAACATGATCAATTAAAGTAAACTGACCCTATTATTTAAACCCCAGTAAAAGACCCTTTTTAAAATTTTACCAAACCCTGTGATCGTTGAGAAATTTTTAAATTAATTTCTGGGAGTTTCTTACTCAAATCAAGTTGAAATCACCTAGAAAAACAATTCTTCTTCCAATTTTTTAAAATTTTACTAAAAATTTTTCAAAAAATTGAAAATTCTTCTAACTTTTTCGTGTGGAGCTTTATAAACGGCTGTAAAAAACATTGGCTTTTCATTGGAAACCAGAATTTTTAAAGACTGGGAACTCAAAACTATCCGGGAAAAAAAAACTTTACCTCCCAAATTTCCTAGACTGAACTTCTCAGCAATATAAATAACCAAACCCCCCCCCTATCCTTTTACCCATCAAAACTTAGCATTTTAATTGGGCCCAAAAAAATAAAACCTCTTGAAAAGCCCCATCTAGATTGTTTTTTACGCAAACAAATTATCAAAAATTTTACTTTTCCCAAAAATAAATCTCAACTGATCTATATAATTAAACCAACTTACGATTTTAGAATTTTCCAAGCTTCATTCCTTTTGGGAAAATAGCTAAAAACCCTTTTGCAAAATCATCCCTTATACTTTGAGGCTCTTTTATCAACATTTGATTAACCAAAATTTGTCCTTTTAAAATTTTATGTACCTTAGAGGGGGGAAAAAAACAATTCATACAATACCATCTCGGGGAAAAATCTTTTTGTTCGATTCTTCCCGTTCATAGACCTCTTGAAAGCCACATTGAAAGGGAAATTGCTGCTATTATAAATGTTATACACTTTTAAAATTCCCCTGGTCCAAGTATTGAAACGAATATTTCATTGGGCCTACTTTTTACCCTACCCGTGGAAATATCTTTACAAACCCAGCACTCTAGGCGTTTTTGTTTTTTTTGTTTTTTTTTCAAATTACATACGGTACCAAAAGTTTAACTACTTGGGTTTTGCCATTATAAAGAAAGAAATTGTAATGTTATAATCGAAAGAAAAATTTAAAACAAAAATTCCCCAAAGGCCTAAATTCCCGCTGTCGAAAAAAAAACAAAAATTTTTGAAGTTGTTTTTTATAACAAACGAACGTTCCAATTTTATTTTTTGACCCGAAAATCAAAAATCAAAAACCTTTTTTAATATTTACTTTTATAAAAAAAACTTTATATCAAAATTTGGCTTTACAATGTACTTTTAAAATAAAGGGAAAGGGTTTTTTAATTTAAAGAACTTTAAAAAATTTCTAAAAAAATTTTAATTATTTAATGAGTATTTAAACCTAAAGCTTTTCGTCAAAGGGACCCAATGATGAAGACTTAACACAAATCCCAAATATGGGTTTTTTTTCCCATAAGATATTAATTAAAAGAAATGTATTTGCTCACCCCCCACAAAACTGAAACTCAAAAAAACCCTTTTTTCCCGGGAAAAACACTATCTGAAAAACCCTTTTAATGGGTTACAAAAATTTAGATTAAAACCCGGATTTTTTTTAGGGGGCCCTTAGCAAAAAATTTCCACACCCCATAATACAATATTACCCGGGAAAAAAAAAACAGGTAAATTTTCAAAAAAAACAGCAAAAAAGTCGTTTCTGGTTTTACTGAATTCCCTCTCCCCCAAAACCTGTTAAAATTAAAAAAATAAATTTTAAATTTGTAAAGGGTTTTTTTCATAATTTTTTTAAAATTATTCGGAAAAGTTCTTAATTTGAAATTTGATTTATTTAAAGCTAATGATTTTTATAACTTTTGAAAACCCAAATTTCTTGCCAAAATGAAAAATAAAGTTTTATTTGCTTAACCCTAAATTTATAAATTAGTTTTTTATTTTTAGGGATTTTGCCCATAGCGGGACAAATGTAAGTGTTTTTTGTACCAAAGGGGATCATCGTCGTTTAACCCCGATTTTGGGGGTCGAACTCTGGGCCTCCCCCCAACTTTTCGTATTTTCCCAAAATTCCCAGTGGTCCCAAAATTTCTGGTGGGGGTGGGTGGGTGGGGGGGAAAAAGACCTCTTTGAAGCCCGAGGGTTTTTCCAAACCCGCTGGGATTCTCTTGGGTTTTTTTGTTTTTTATTTATTTATTGATATTTTTTAATAACGTTGTTTAAAAAATTAAGCGTGTGTCCCTTTAGTTTCATTTTTTTGGGCGAATTCTACGATAAAAACTGACAGAGTTTTCGGATAATTTCTTTTCCCAAAATAATTTTTAAAAATATTATAATTTAAAAATTTATATCCCATAAAAATAATTTTTAAATTTTTGTAATTTCAGTCAGTTTTGATCGTAGACACTAGGGAAAAAAACCCCATTTCCTAACTCAAGTACACATTTGAACCCCCTTTTTTTAAAAAAATTTTTCAATTATAAAAAAAAATATTTTGCTGAAAAATTTTTTTTCATCACAATGTTTTTAAATGGTCGATGGCAGGTAGAAAAAAACCCCTGTTTACCCTCCCAAGCTTTCGCCTTTGTTCCCGTCCCAAGGGGTTTGAAAAAAAGGTGGAAAAAGGGGAAAAAAGCACACAGAGGCTGGTTTTTTAAAATAATTCATTTAAATTCTGTGGGGTGCTTTGTAATTTTTGTATGGTAAAAGAGGAACACCGGGTAAAAATTTCACAAAGTTTTTTTCAAAGAAAATTTGGGGCTAAAATTTTAGTGAGCGAAAGGGGAAAAAAAGAATGATTTAAAGAAAGTCCCCAAGTTTTGTCCCACCCTGTTTACGGTGGCCCAAAACCCGCATCACATCATAACAAAAAACAATTAACATTGCTTCCCTTTTAGATAATCGCCACACTGACGAGATTTGCGACGTTTTTTTTCTTTCGTTTCCCAGACGATGCCTCATCTTTTTTCTTTCCCCTAACGATAATCCATGTTTCCCATCGTGTACCAAAACAAACTAATCGACACAAAAAAAAAGACAAAAATGGTTCATCAAACCCCGTTCCCAAATCACACCCCCCCTGCTTTTACCCGACCCCCTTCCCCCCCCCCGTCATAAAAACCCAAACCCCAAACCCCCGGGAACCCTCCCCCGGTCCCTGGGCCCGTCCCCCCCCCCCCCCCCTAAACATTGCCCCCGAAAAATTTTAAATTAGTACTAGCGTTTTTGGTGCTACGTTACCCATCGGGTTTAACGCTGAAATTCTTAGTGCTAAAAATTTTGGGAATATGCGTAAAGATTTTAGAAACCCTACGAGTACTTCTAAAAACCCTCAAAATTTTTTACAGAGTACGTATTCCATTGTTATCTAGGTCAGTACGTTTTTGATTTTTTTTTCCTGGTGAAATTCTACATGTTATCCGTTATTCTGTTTGATGCCAATTGACATTTTTTTCCTCGACTTAGAAAAATTATTATTCATAATTTGGTTAAGCACTAATCTAGATGACATTGTTTTTCTGTGTACCTGATTTTTTGCAACAAAAACGAGCTATTACTTTCGGAGTTACATAGTTATGACTGACCCTCTCCGAGCGCATCAGCCAGAGCTCCATGCATGCGGCTCTTAAGACTGTTTGCCAAGCTCGGGCCAACTGTTTTTACAATCTTAAATGTCCATTTAAAAAACCATTCGATCGTCAAATCCAGCTAATTTCACATACAGAACGTGCCGCTTTTTGACCTTTAATTTTCATCCACAAATCTGCATTTTTGGGAGGGTGTTCACAAAGGATGAGCGGATTGAGCGCGTGTCTCAATCAAAGCCGATTTTGAAATTTCAAATAATTGACTCATTACACAAAATTGGGAAATTACTACAAATTAACTGATTGGTGTCATATTTACGGTCAGTTAATAAGAAAAGTGAGCAGTATTTGGAAAATGTGCCTTGACACCAACTATTTCACATTCTTAACATTTTGGTGCAAACCACAACCCGATAGGACAAATGATAGAGCTTCCAAGTGATCCTGAATTTACCTGTGTTCTGCATCAAAGCCTGGTTTTCTCGAGCTTAGCTGACAGTCTTAAGGCGTTTACATGCGTATTTTTTTTAGGTAAATAAAAGTAACTTTTAGTAAATCTTTACAAGAAGCCCGGAAGAAATTTTATCACCAAACACTTTTTATTCTCTTGATGAACTGTTCTGTGATAGGCCTACCATATAACCTGTGGTGTAGCACATTGTTTTAACATTTTGTTTTGACATGTTGTTTTAATGTGTTTTTTAATGTCTATTTTCTTATGTTTTAATCTTTTAGTAGGGCCTACTTAGGGGAGATTGGGGTAATAAGGAAATGGGGTAATTGGGAACAAGCCTTATAAATCAAAATTTTGAAAATGTAGGCCTACATTTTTATGAAAAAAATCTTTGATAATGTAATCAATTCTACTGAGAAAAGTAACTATTGGTTGATATTTTTATGACTCTTGTAAGGTAGGCCTACTACAAAAAAAAGTGTAGGTAATATGTTTCCAACAACGTTTTAAAAAGTTAATTTTCCCTTCTTATATACATATTTAATGTAGAAAAGACATTATGTCTATTTTATCTCCTACATATGAGTGATGATATTATGATTTTTGTAAATTTTTCTCTCTTTTCTCTCTTAGAAGTAAGGGCCCAAGGGGGTATTCCTATTTGCCCCCAAAATTTATATTTTTGGGGTAAAAGGGGAACACCCATGAGGGGTAAATAGGAATACTATGGGGTAAAGAGGAATGAGCCATATAGTGTATGCTATATCATAGGGGTAAATGGGAACAAACATGTCTCGTCGTGCAGGTAAGGTAACAAGAATCCACAATCATCAACCACTGGAATTTGAAGTAAAATTCCTGGAGCGTAGAAGTAATATCTTTGCTTGGCCCTTGAGGGATGACTTTGACATCTTTAAGAGGCAAATCTTTTCCTAGGCCTAATTAAGCTCATTGGGGTCACTAAATTTAATTTAGAACCAGATCCAAAATATTCAATCATTTTGGGAAAAAGTTTTTAAAACACACGTAGGCCCTGATAAAACTGGGTTTTTAAAATTTTAACTTAAAGGG